>SZWC01002909.1:75347-92090 GCA_023375785.1 Penium margaritaceum
TGAGTGAGTGAGTGAGAGAGTGAGTGAGTGAGTGAGTGAGTGAGTGAGTGAGTGAGTGAGTGAGTGAATTAGTGAGTGAGTGAGTGAGTGAGTGAGTGAGGGAGTAAGTGAGTGACTAAGTGAATGAGTGAGTGAGTGAGTGAGTAAGTGAGTGAGTGAGTGAGTGAGTTAGTGAGTGAATGAGTGTATGATTGAGTGTGAATGTGTGATTGAGTAAGTGCTTGTGTGAGAGAGTGATTGATTGAGTGACTAAGAGAGTGATTGAGTGAGTGAGTGAGTAAATGAGTGAGTGAGTGATTGAGCGAGTTAGTGAGTGAGTGAGTTAGTGAGTGAGTGAGTGAGTGCATGAGTGAATGAGTACGTGAGTGATGTGATAGAGAAAGTGAGTGAGTGAGTGAGTGTGAGTGAGTAAGTGAGTAAGTGAGTGAATAAGTGGGTAAGTAAGCTTGAACTCATTTATGAATTGAACTATTACATACGAGGGAAAGAGAAAGGGGTTTGGACTGTCAAAACTCTCTACAAGCTAGAAGAAGGCAGAAAACAGGAAAACCGATGAGGAATGCCGGACCACAAGAAAGGTGGTTTAGCTAAAGATACTCCAACTCCTCCTGATGAGCACCATAGTCAGAGCTCCCCTGGACCCTGAAGGCCAAACTCAGTACACTCGAATGATACCGACAGCTTGAACCTGGAGACCACTCCTCTACTCTTGGCCCACAAAGCACAGGTCAGCCTCTGATGGGCCCTTGGACCGGTCGAGTAGCGCCCGCCGGGCATGGGCCACATCTGCCTCAAATGCCTCATCTTGGGCCCACTCCAATGCGCGCCGTCTGATCTGCTGTACCTGCCCTCTCTGCAAGGGCACCGCCACCCTCTGGTTCTGCAGGGCCCGAAGGGGCCGTGCCACCCCGTCTATGGCGCCGTGTCTCGCTAGTCGTCGCTATGACGCGTCAGTAGCAGACTGTAACACTCCCCCTAGGCCACGGGAAAAAGTGCCGAATGTCTCTAGAGCCGGAAACACAAAGTCAAGCTGGTCCCGATCTGCCTCACTCCTCCACTGTCCGTATTTTCTCTCCTTTGCACCTACCGTCCCCACGAATACTGCTCCCGGCTGGAGAGCCGATGCCCGTCCCAGTGATGGCCGCTGTGGATCCGCAATGACCACGTTCAGTACCAGCCGCTGTCCCGTGGCTGGATCCAAGCATGCGATATCTGGCGGTCCCTCTGGCAAAGTCCACTCTGGCTCCTCCTATATGCCACCTATGCCACTCTCTTGCATCATCGCCGCCAACTCCCACACCACTCCGTCGTGAACAGCCTTTGGCACTCCACCCCACGCACAACGTAATGCGTGCTGCGATGCGCACGGGCAAAGCGGCGCTTTAGCTGGGCAGACACAAGCAATGGTGTGGCGTAAGTGTACCAGCGGCAGGCCAAGCCAGAATCTGCACGCCACGCGCCAATCCTCCGGTGCCATGTATAACCAATCTGCCACCCAACGTGGATGAGCGAGCATCCAATCCTCGTTGTGATCCCCCTGAACTGCTGCCAGCTGCTGCAGCTGTGGGAGAGCCTCCTCCACTCCCAAGTCTGCAGAGACCATTGCCCACAACTCTATAAGGTGCCACTCATGTAGCTGTGAGCTCAAGTCCTGGAACAGCCGGTGTGGGCTCTCCCACTCACACGCCACCAAGTTGGGGATCTCACTCCTGATACACTTTGGTACTCTCTACATGGTCTCCTCCCACAGCTTCTCAAAAGGCCCTCTGTACCATCCTCTACGTGTCCGCTCCGCCGCTACACCCTCCTCCCCCTGCTCTGCTGCATGAAGGAGATGGCGCACATCGTACCAGGTCTGGAGGCGGCTGTAGATGTAAGAGAGCAGAGCCAGTGCCACCTACGGGGCTAGACCTAAGCCTCCAAGCCGGATGTACAGTTGGGCCTGGCGCTCCGCATGTGCCACTGCTCGCCTCTCCCGTGACGTCTATAACCTCCCACTGGACCAACCGCTGGAGACACACCCCCATGTGCTCGTCAAACTCTCGGAGCCGGGTAAGCCACCACTCCATCGGAGGTTTCAGCCGCGTGAGGTGCTGTAAGCGCTGCATGACACACTCACGAAGAACCAAAAAGGTTGTTTGTACGTCCAGCAGGTTGAGCAGCAACCCCATAAACGCCTCCACCTCTCCTACAGAATCCTCCAATCGCACCTGACAAAAGGCCTCCGTCCCCAATGGTGCCCCAAAATAACCATGCTCTCCACCACCCTGGTGACCCCCACAAGGCCAGCTGGCATATGTGCCACAGATGCTGGGAGAAAGATCTAGCACTTGTGGGACTGGACATTCATCCCAATCGCTGCCAACCCAGCCGATAGTGCCGTAAACCCCACCTCCAATACTGCCACTGGCCCCATCTTATAGTGCTACCAGCCGTTACAACACCTCTCCCACTGTAATGGACCGAACCCCCCCATCGGGCTTGGCCAAATCAATCAGCGTCCTCACTGCCATGGATCTCCGTGCTGTCGGATGTAGTCGACCTTGACAAATTGCAGCCATAAACCAGGCCAGCAGGCATGTCAGTCTCTCGTCTCCCACCACCACCTGGCGTAGGTGATCAACCGTCAACCCCGATGGCCCAGCTCCGGAACTGGGGCTGCTATCGAGGAGAGCTTGGCACACACCGTTGGCGTCCAGCACTAGTGCAAGTACTAGGCTGCCTCTGCCACCTAAGCCGGGATCAGCCGCTCTGCCTCCGGATGCTTGGCCCTGAGCTGCTGCAAGAGAGCTCGGCCAGGGGGGGCTAGGGCTAGGTCCACTTAGGCAACACACACTATGCACATAATCCCCGCCACAACATGTCACGGCCCTCAATAGTCGCTGTCCCTGAATGTCTGCCTCCAAATGTTGTAGTCGTCATGGTGGAGGCGGACGCCCTGCTGCCCGCTCATGAGCCACTGCTTCCTGCCACAACTCCTCTCACTCCCCAGCCCGAAACCTCGTTGCTAGGCATCTGACCCAATCTGCGTCGGACTCCTGCCGGTGCATAAGGCGTACCCTCAAGATGAGGCTCGATATGGCCAAGAGGAGGAGGGGTCCCGTAGCCTCCTCAGGCCACTTTGCGCATCGGAATAGGGGCACTCCCATCGCCGCCCACACCACATCCATGGCGCCAGCAGGGATTCGTGAGAGCATGCATGTAGGAAGCATCTCCGGCCCATACAGACGCCCCAAGTCCATCCCCTCTGCCCAATGCCACAATTGCTCTCACCTCTATTTCTCCCTCTCTGCAGCCCCTTGCTGCTCTCCCCCCTCCCGTGCTTGCATGCTACGGCTGTTGTCCCTGTGTGCCCTGGTGCTCCTGGCGAGCTGGTTGCTCCTGCTGAGGCTGCTAGGCCTGCTACTACTGCTGTTGTCGCGTTTGCTGACGCTGTTGGTGAGCCTCCTGCTAGTGTTGGGTCTACTGATGCTGGCGCTGGGCCTGTAGTTGCTGGGGTTGCAGCTCCTGCGGTTCCTGCACTAGTGTGCCCTCCTACAGGCATCGGGCTGGTGACTCCGTCCCCTGTGGTGGTCCAGTACGACCTGGTGTATCCTATTGCTGTTGATGTGAGGCTTGCTGTTGCAAGGGCTCTCCCCACTGCCGACCTGGTGGCTGTCGCCGCTGCTGCTGGATTGCCTCCTGCTAATGGCGTCAACGCTCGTCTTCACGCTGATGCTCCATCGCCACTGCCACACCTCCTCCACCAACTCGGGGACCAACAGGGACCCTACGTGTGATCGTCCCTCGCTCCTGTGTGTCGTCTAATCCTGGCCCGCTACACCCTGTGTACTCCGAGCTGTCGACGTGGTATCCCCTCGTATTTGAGGAGGACTCCTGCTAGGCTCTATGTGTGGTAACGCCAAAAGGGACCGTCCCAGGGACTGCCCCTGTAATCCCCCATCGGCCTACTCACGATCCCCACCCTCCTGATGCTCCTGTCCCATCGGCTCCCCGGCGCCCCCGCCTCATGTGCCTGACCTAACCTTGCCTACACGTGGTCTGACCACCTCACCAGCACGGGATGGCTGAGCGGTCAGATATCTGTCACCACCTATCCCCCTCATGCCACCCCGGGACATCGTCTGTCGAGTCTGACGTGAGGGGTCCGTACTTGCTCTCCTTGTGCCGTACTCCTCATCTGTCGTCTGGAAAAACCACTGGCGAAGGAACTCCTCCACCACTGTGCGTGTCTGCTCCTCCTCTCATGGACTAGCCTCCCCCCGTGCTCCGGGGGCTGGTGCCAATGTCGTGCTGGGGGCCAGTGTACCACCTGTCCTCCCCTTAGCCCCGGGTCCCCAATTCCCATCTCGGGCTTTTGGAATAGCTCATCCCCTTGCCTACCACTCTGAGCCTCCCATGTAAGTCGGTCTCGCAGGTGCCGGTTTACATCGTACCGCTGGAGTCTGAGGCGTCAAGCCTCTTGTTGTAACTGCCTCACCTAACATCTCCGTCACCACTCCGCCTGCCACCCCACCACTCAGCTGCTCCGGGTCAGCCATCCCTCCTTACGCCCGGCGCTTGGCCAGCCACGCCTGCCGCTCCGCCGCCTGCGATGTACTCGCCGTACAACTTCCAATCGGGCGGTCACTACGTACCTCCTCCACCTGTACCTCTGAGGTCAGGTCCACCCGCCGCTACCCAATCCCTCGTAAAGCAGACTGAAAGCACCACCTGTGATGGCTGCAGTACCAGTGGGAGAGTCAAGAGTGCTGCGACCACCCTTGAAGCCACATCCCATCCACGAGCATTGCCAAGGAGGCCCTCGATCAAAGATCGCCTGAACTCTTGTCGGCTCATGTGCCTGTGGAGTTTCGAGATTCGGGCCCTCGGCCTCCGTCCCCGCTCTCTCATTGTCGTCGACGACTACCCTAGCTCCTGCCATGTCGTCTGGGGCCTAGGAGGCACCGCTCCATCCTCCCTCAGGAGCCCAACTGTCGGTCTACCCTCTTGCACGCCCTCCTCCTTCGGGTTATCCTCTGGAATACTCATTCCTGGGTCATCCTATCGCCGCTCTTGCAGGATACATCGCATCTTCATCCAGACACGGCGGAAGGGGAGGAGGGGTGGACCAGGTCTCCAGTAGGTGGGCTCCCTGCCCACCCCATCCCGAGTCGGGCCTGTCCCTACACGGCCCTCCTACACCGCGACCTCCCCTTCCTATGTCTCCTCCTCCTCGTCCTCCTCCTCAACCTCAATCGTAGGTGGGGACCCCGTCCCTCGTCATTGTTGGTCATCGCCATCCCCCCCTGTGCCACCAGACCCGCCCGCACTTGGGGAGCCCTTACTCGGCTACTCCCCTGGTTTGTCGTCCGATCTCGACCCTCTTGCCGCTTGTCTTGCGTCCTCCCGGCCCAACCTGCTTGCCTCCTCTGACCTATCCCTGGACCCTCCTGGGCTAGTACCCTCACTCCCGGTGTGGGCTCCCTCCATCGCCGCTGTCAATGACCCAAGGAAGGGCAACACTGCTGCGACCCCGAATGCACACTCTCGCTGACGCTGGCGACGCCATCACTGCCGGGATGCCCCGCTACGCCGGCGGGTCCCTCATGCTCCAGAAAGCCCCCCTGTGCTGGTATCTGAGGGAGGTCGCGGACCATGGTTGATGACGCCCCCACTACTCATCCACAGCGACTCAATCTCCATCATCGGATCCACCCCCTCCTGCGCCTGGTCCTTCTGACCCTCGGCGTCCCTGTGTCTGAGGTCGGGGCGAATCCCCACCACAGTTGCCCTCACGTCTCCTACAACTTGAGCGAGCTTCCCAGAGCCGTCCCATGAGTGAGTGAGTTTGTGCGTGAGTGAGTGAGTGATTGAGTAAGTGAGTGTGTGAGTGAGTCAGTAGGTGGCTGAGTGAGTGAATGAGGGATTGAGTGAGTGAGTGAGTGAGTGAGTGAGTGAATGAGTGAGGGAGTGAGTGAGTGAGCGAGCAGGCAAATGATTGACCAACTGATCCACTCATCCACTGACTGAATGAGTTATTGACCAACAGAACGACCGACTGACCGAACGGCTGACCGACCGACCAAGCAACCGACTGATCGACCGACAAACTGACCAACTGAAAAACTAACTGGAATGACTGAATTCTTGACTACCTTACTGAGCGAGCAAGTGAGAAAGCAAGTGGATGGGTGAGTGGGTGGGTGAGCGGATGGGTGAGTGAGGTAGTGAGTGAGTGAGAAAGTTGGTGAGTGAGAGAATGAGTGAGTGATTTGCTGAGGGAGTGAGTGAATGAGTGACTTGAAACTCATTAATGAATGGAAATAGTATCTACAAGGGCAAGAGAAGAGGTTTTGGACTATAAAAACTCTCTGCAAGCTAGAAGAAGGCAGAAAAAGGAAATCGATGAGGAATGCCGGACCACAAGAAAGGTGGTTCAAGGCCAAAGATACTCCAACTCCTGATGAATATCACAATAGTCAAAGCTCCCCTGGGCCCTGAAGGACATACTTGGTAGACCGGAATGATACGAACAGTTTGACCCTGGAGACCACTCCTCTATTCTCAGCCCACAAAGCACAGGTCAGCCTCTGATGGGCCCTCAAAACGAGGAAGTAGCGCCCGCCAGGCACGGGCCACATCTACCTCAAACGCCTTGTCCTGGGCCCACTCCAATGCGCGACGTCTGATCTGTTGTGCAGGGCTTACCGAGAAAACCCTGGCTACGAGAAAATGGACTTTTTTTCTTATCGACTGGTGAGCTCAGTAAAAAGATCAACAGACTTGGGGGGAGGCTAGTTCTTGGAGGGATCTCCCATTGTTGTTCATTCTCAGTTCCAAATCAGTCATTTCAAAGATTTAGCTGTTGTCTGGCACTAACTCTGGTACACACAGTTCTGAGTAACAAACACCAGAGGTGTCAGATTTAGGCTGTGATGCAGCTGACACAGGGGGCAGCTTAAACAACGAGCGTGGGTTCCCGCACGCTGCATCAACAACGCTGCTGCCCCAACCTGCTGCTATAGGATATTTCTAGCTTGGCATCAGAGCCAAAGCATAGTAGAAGCAACAGAACACCGGCGAACAGGTCTAGTCAACGTTGGCGATCCCAAGAACACGCCTGTGCGAGAGGAATGCTGCCGGATGTTTTCCAGCAGTGCTGACCCGCCGGGTGGCGTCGTCAAAACGCTCCCGACGCAAGACCAACGCAGGAGCGACGTTGACGCACGTGGCGACAACAGCAGGAAAGTGACCGTGCTGCTTCGAGTGCAGCACCAGCAGCAGCAGCACATAGCAAGTACACATAGCAAACAGCTAGCAGCACCACCAGTAGCAAGCAGTTGCTACTATAGCAAGGAGAAGCAACAGTAGCAGCACGCAGGAGTAGCAACGAGCAGGAGGCAGCGAGGAGCAAGCAGCAGCAGAAGCCGGCAGCAACAACAACAACAGCGGGCAGTGGGAGAAGCTGGCAGCAGCAGGAGCAGTAGTAGCGTGCAGTAGCAGCGAGCAGCAGCAGCAGCCAGCAGTAGAAGCTACAAGAGCAACAAGCAGAAGCAGCAGAAATAGCAGCGAGCAGCAGCCAGCACTAGTCAACTGTAGCCAGCAGCAGCAGCAGCCGTAGCTATCGACAGTAGCAGCAACAGCAGTAGTTACTCAGAGCTCGTAGCTCGTAGCGAGCAGTGAGAAGGGATGAACGAAAAAAAAAAAAAACACCAACACACCCACAAAAAAATCCCACAACTCCGCAGGTGGATCTGCTGCAGCAGCAACAGCCACCACAGCCGCTATTACAGCTGTAGCAACACCACCAGCACGCAACAGCTTAGCAGCATCAACTGCATCAGCTACAACAGCAACAGCAGTAGCAACAGCAGCAACAGTAGAAATGGCAGCATCAGCAGCAATCTTTGTTGCAGTACAAGCAGTAGCAGCAGTAGCAGCAGCAGTAGTAACAACAATAGCAGGAATAACTCTACAGCTAACGCAACGATGGCTGCAACAACAACGTGACAGCCGTTGCTCATGTTAGCCATACTCGGCTGACGTCCCTACTGACGTCACTGCTGAAATCAGCAACAAGAAAAACCCAGAAAAAAATCTACAGCAACAACCCTAAAGATAACGCAGCAGTAGCTACTGACGTCAGCCATCCTAGGCTGACGTCACTACATACATCAGCATCACACACTCAAGGAAGAGGGAAAAAAAGGACACCATGGTAGAGAATGGAGAGGGATCCTCCTTTATTGGAGGGTCCCCCATCCTGCAACAACTGCATCAGCTGCAGCAATAGCGGCTGTCGACGCTGCAACAGTAGTAGCAGCAGCCGCGGCAGCAGCAGCAGTTGTAGCAATAGCAACAACTATTGGCCTGAGGGTGAGTGTGCACCCTGGAGGGTCCCTAGCAGTGGCTGATTCACACTACCAACTGTTTTTGGAAAGACTGAAACTGTGGAGGCAACTGGTTCCAAGGATAGCAGAAAACTGGTCAGAGAGTGTGGCAATAGTTTTGACCTCAATGACTGGGAATGAACTCTTCATCAGGGCTCAAAAGTAGTGGCACATTATAGCCACTGATATAAGCTTTCCAAAACACCAAAGCATGCTAGATTTGAAGCTTCTTAGCAGATTCTATGGCTTCTAGAGTGTCCATTGGTAGGCTATCCTTTTGCCAACCTAGGAAGGCATCCCTTCCCTCCTCACAAAGCTTCTGCCCCTTCCTAGATTCCATAGCTTTCTTCTAGTAAGAGGGAAGGTATTCAGAAGACCAGGATACCTCTAGATGCCTTGTAGGACAACTCAACCCTTCTAGAAGGTGTGCAACCTTCCTAGACCTTACCCTAGCCTTCTAGAAAGTCAAGGAGGAACTCTAGAGGTTAAGCTAGCTCCGTGGCACTATTTCCACCTCCCTTGAGGCAGGGCAGAAATTCATCTTCTGGGACTTGAACCTGGGCCCCTGCCTCTAGAGGTGGACACCACTAATGACTAAGCCACTTGGGCTTGTCTTTTTGGTGTTCCTTTTTGGAGTCACTCCTGCCATGGTGAGGGGCATTACTCCAACAACAGCAGTAGCAGTAGCAACCGCAGCTGCAGCAACATCCATCGCCACAGTAGTAGCAGTAGCCGCAACAGCACCAACACACCGCATGTTCTGTCCTCGGTCATGCTGGCTCAATAGATCTGCTTGTCGCTTTGCACCAGTAACTCAAAACGCTGACATAACAGCTAGCGGCACTGTAGCTGCCAACACAGCTGTCGCAACAGCAGCCGTACAGCAGCATCAGCAACTGCCGCAACAGCCGCAGCAGCAGTAGTTGTGTCAGAAAGCACCTTTTGTTCCACCCTGGTATGTGAGCCCTTCAGCTTCATATGCCACATAGTACCTGGCGCAACAACACACCCAACGTCAACGGTAGACAATGATGTCAATCCTAGGCCCCTCTCTGGGTGCTTGCTACAGGCCAAAGGACTTCGAAACCCCACCGTCGTTGCTTCAAGCTAACGAGCAGTTCCGGAGCTCCGAGCTCAGCTGTGTGGGCACAGGGTGAGTGCTTATGGCCCTACTACGTCCCGTCCTTCGACTACACCCAGGCCGACCTGGTATATGACTCTGGTCGCGTCGCGCGTTCCCTCATTCTTGTTGCCCCTCCAGCTGCACATCTCGACCTTGCGCTCTTTCTCAGCGACCTTACTTCTGGTGCACTCCCTGACCCTACACCAGCGTGGCACGTACCTACGTGCCCTCATCGTTTGTCCAGTGATGCCAAAACAGCTGCCTAATGTGCGAGTTCAACTCCCTCCGCATGGGGTAGACCGATACGGTCACCTCCTATTAGTAGCGTACAGAGGACATCCTACGCTGCCTCAGACATGCTACGCCACCCCCTCTCTCTGTGCTCCTGACCATCAAGCGCGACGCCACCGACGTCTTCTTTGATGTCTTCGTCCACTACTCCCAAGAGGTCCTCGTAGCAATGTGTGCCCAGGATACCCTCATGACCTGGGCATACGAGCTCTTCCTCTACATCGAGGAGGCTCGTCATGAGTCACACATCCATCGCATGGAGTCCCTTGCCTCTCCTGTTATCACCTCAGTGGCTATTGCCACCCCAGTAGTTGCAATGTCTTCCGGCGCCCCCTCCTCTAGCAAGAAGAAGTGCAGGCTCAACAAGGGCAAGGGCTCACAGCATCAGTCTAGCAGATCTAGTGGGGGCAGCCTCGTCTGCCACAATTGTGGCCAGTCACGACACAGGTGGTACATGTGTCTGCTCTTGACTGACAAGGCGTTCATCATTGCCACCATGCATCGCCAGCGTGAGCGTTGCTTTGCCACCACTACCGTGACTGTCACTGCCCTTGCTGCATTCGCGACGCTCGCGACGGCTCCACCGCAGTATCCTCCACAGTCGTTTGTGCCTGCTTCTTCATCACTAGCACCTTCCTCCTCCTTTGTGGACTCCAGTGTTGTCATAGTACAGTCGGTTTCCTCCGTCGGACCCTCCACCCACGAGCATCAGTTGGAGCAGTTCATTGCACTCCAACTCGACCTTCCTCGCCATCCTCCCCACAGAAGTGCGAGTTGCGTCGTCGCTGGTTCCACTTCCCTACCATGCATGATAGAGTCTGTGCTGGAACAATGCAACTTGCAAGTCGTTCCCTGTACCTTTGTCCACTCAGTCCTCTGCCATGCCCTTCCCACCTGCTCCTCTTCATAATGATGTCACCTGGCTGGATGAATGGCCGTCCCAGTTTACACCTTTGTCCACCGTGTCCGTGTCGCTCGCCCAGAGCCATGTGACTGTCAGCAACCTAGCCACACCGGTCCAAGATCTGGCAGAGACGTGGATCTTTGACTCCGGGGCTACGCATCACATGACAACCTCGTGCGAGGCCTTCAAGGTCCTTGGTCCCATCACAAATGTCTCAGGGGTTTCGACGGGTTCTGGCCAGGTTTTACCCGTTTGTGGTATTGGCGTTGTTCGTTTCCGTGGTCCTGCTAGTATTGTCTTCCTGAATGATGTCCTCTTTGTCCCTGGCTTTGAGCTCAGCCTCCTGTCTATCACCACTCTTGATCGCATCAGCATGGAAGTTTTGTACTTGCGTGGTGCTGGCACTGTGTCGTTGCATCCTTTAGGTCGTGTCCTTTTTCATGCCACCGCGTATGGCAACTTGTGGCACGTACCGTGCCTGTCCGCTTCTACCTCTGTCCCTTGCTCATTGTTTGACACTGGCCACGTGTTTGTTACTAGCACAGCCTCTGCGTAGCACACACGTCTCTTTCATCACCGCCTCTGTCACATCCACTTTGCCACTGTCAACAGCATGTTTCACACATAGCCAGCCACAGGCCTTGATCCAACGTCCTTTCCTCTGATGTGTTCCACCGAGTGCATTGATTGTGCTGAGGTGAAGATGCATTGTTCCACCTACGCCCTGTTTTCCTCTCGTGCGACCACCCTACTTGACTTGGCTCACTCTCCTGACAGAGTGAGTCGGAGAGCATGATTGTTATTTCCTGACACTTACGGACGACTACCCTTGCTATCACTGGGTCTTCTGCCTTCGGCAAAAAATCGACGTTGCTCCCACCTTTTGCGACTGGCTTGTCCATGCTAAGCACAAGTGTGGTCACCCTCTGTGTTGCTTCCACTCTGATCCGAAGGGTGAGTTTCTAGGGGAGACCACACTCTTCCTTGCCTCTCGTGGTGTCCATCATGAGACGTCGGCACCTTACACGCCAGCCCGGAACGGCGTCTCTGAGCGGTGGAACCGCACCATGGTCAACGCCGTCCGCACCATGCGGGTTGAGTCCGGTCTCCCTAACGGCTTCTAATTTGAGGGGATGACCTACATGATGTGGGTCTGGAACTAGATTCCCCACGGACCCATTCCCCATCAGTTCACACCATACCAGTACTAGTGTGGAAAGGGAGCCGATCTCCGTCTGGCCCTCGTCTGGGGCTACGTTACCATCGTGTGGTTGCTTGCCCCACACCAAAGTGGCAAGCTCAAGCCTCGCGGCCATCCCTGCACCTCTCTTGGCATCTCGCATCAGTCGAAGGCATGGCGTTTCTGGGATCCCATCTGGCACTACATCGTTGAGTCCCTGGACGCCCTCTTCTTTGAGGACATGTTTCCTTGCGACCTTGTTCGCTCCGACGCGTCCATGTTCCTCCCGTTGCGTGGGTGAGTGCTGGGTACGTTCTCTGTCCAGCCATGTCTGGGCATCCCATCGTCCTTGCCCGCAAGTCCTTCTACGCCAGCTGCCTCGTCTGTGTCCGCCAGTCCCTCAGGGCCGGCTGCCTCGTCCGTGTCCACCAACCCCTCAGTGCCGGCTGTCCCGTCCGTGTCCGCCAACCCCTCAAGGTCGGGCGCCCCGTTCGTGTCCACCAGTCCCTTAGGGCTGGCTGCCCCGTCCATGTCCGCCATGCCCTTAGGGTCGGCTGCTCCATTTGTGTCCTCTAACCCCTCAAGGCTGGCTCTCCCGTCCGTGTCAGTGAGCCCCTCATGGCTGGCTACCCGGTCTGTGTCCGCCAGCCTCTCAGGGCCGGCTGTCCAGTCCATGTCTACCAGTCCCTCAGGCCCGGCTGCCCAGTCCGTTTCTACCAACTCGTTAGGGCCGGCTGCCTAGTCTGTGTCCGACAACCCCTTAGGGGTGTCTGCCCCATTCGTGCCAACACGCTACACACGTAATCCGGGCGGGAGCCTCCGACTCTGGCCGGCAGTGAGAACTCAAGATGCCTCCTTGCGCCCTCTCGTGCCACAACCCCCTATCACCCCACGAGGCTCCTTGCCTCTTGCCAGACCCACTCCCACAGCAGTGAATGGGGATCCTAGCACCAAGGCACTTGGTTTGGACAAATTGTCAGTCATCATTGACTTGCATCCAGGGTTAGCTTTGGGCTACGCCTTGCTAAATCAAGAGGACCGACATGCCGTCACGGCTATACTCACGCACTTGCCGCCTAGAGCACGAGATGCATACGCCCTCACTGTTCACCCCATATAGCAATAAGTGGACCCAGCTACCCTTCGGAAGGCCCGGGCATCTCTCGAGGCTGCACATCGGGAGGATGCATGCGTGGATGAGCTCTCTGCCATAAGGCAACATCAGGTCTATGAGCTTGACGACCTTCCCCCCGGCCGAAAGGCCATCAACACCATGTGGGTCCACTGACAAAAGTGGAAGCCAAACGGGTCACTGGACAATTGTAAGGCCCACCTTATGGCTAAGGGGACTGCTCATGTCCCTTGGGTCGACTATGACCAAGTTTTTGCCCCACTCGGTCATTTCTCAACTAGCCGAGCGTTTTTCAGCCTGGATGCCCAGTACGGGTGGGAGCTATATCAGATGGATGTGAGCAATGCCTGGTTCACTAGAAGGCAAGGAGCTCTACATGGTGCAGCCCCCATCCTTTGATAATGGCTCCGACAAGGTCTGGAAGCTGCGGAAGGACTTATACGGCCTCAAGCAGTCATCGCACTTCGGGAACCAGGAGATCAGTCGCACACTTCTTAGTGGCGGCCTCCTTTGTAGTACTGTCATCCCCGCACTGTTCATCAGTCCACGAGGCCGACCCTTTGACGCCATCCTAGTCTATGCCGAGGACCTGCTCATCGCGTCACCGGAGGCAGCGACCATACAACGAGTCATGAACCTACTGCATGCTGCCTACCAAATGAAGGACCTTGGGTAAGCACGAGTCTTTCTAGGCATGGAGCTTGAGCATGATCGCTCCATGGGCATCCTGCACGTCCATCAGGCCGCTTACATCCACACCCTGTCTAAGTA
Organism: Penium margaritaceum; assembly: GCA_023375785.1. NCBI lineage: Eukaryota > Viridiplantae > Streptophyta > Zygnematophyceae > Desmidiales > Peniaceae > Penium > Penium margaritaceum. The sequence goes on from SZWC01002909.1 coordinate 89,121, forward strand.
CTTTATTGATGACCTGCCCCTCATGCGGAGAGCGTCCTCACCCATGGCACCCGATGGTGAGGCGATGGTGAAGAGCTCTAATCCAGCCATGGTGGGGGAGCGAGTGGATGTGACGATGCACTTACGTGTTATCTGGTCACTGATGTTCCTGGCAACGATGATGTGTCCAGACATTTTGTTTGCTTTCAACATCATAGCACAGTTCTCTGAGGAGCCACGTCACCTCCACTTTGAGGCCGCGATCTGAGTACAACGCTATGTTGTCTCGAATCCATGGAGAGGTCTCATGTTCAATTGATAGACGTCCGTTGTGGTGGCAGGCTACACTGACAGTGATTCGGCCGACTGTGCGGACCGTAAGAGTCGTACTAACTGGATCTTTCTTGTTGGCAGCACGATTGTGTCCTGGCGCAGCAGCAAGCAAAGCTCCATAGCACGCAGAACTCTTGAGGCTGAGTATGTGGCACTTGTATTTGGCACGTGTGAGAGCGTATGGCTATGTCGCCTTCTGTGCGAGCTGTGTTAGTCAATCCCGTACATCATGCTACACTGTGACAATGACAGTGCCATGGCCATTGCTAATAATGACGGCGTGCATCACACTCACACAAAGCACATCAATATCGAGTATCACTATGTGTATTCATTGTTGAATGACTACAGCATTATGTGGATTGAGACGACACAGTAGTTGGCTGACTTCTTGACCAAGGCACTGAAGTGTGACTCGTTCAAGAAGCCTGTGAGTATAGTTGGTTTGCATCCGTGAGATTCTCTCTCTCTCTCTCTCTCTCTCTCTCTCTCTCNATCACTATGTGTATTCATTGTTGAATGACTACAGCATTATGTGGATTGAGACGACACAGTAGTTGGCTGACTTCTTGACCAAGGCACTGAAGTGTGACTCGTTCAAGAAGCCTGTGAGTATAGTTGGTTTGCATCCGTGAGATTCTCTCTCTCTCTCTCTCTCTCTCTCTCTCTCTCTCTCTCTCTCTCTCTCTCTCTCTCTCTCTTCACCTGCCAGCTTGGTCTTTGTGCTCTCTGCGTGTTCATGTGCACTACCCCTGTGAGTCATGGGGGAGTGTTGGTTTTTATGCATCTCTCACTGTGCTCTGTTGTGTCCTCCCGGCTTATGTACATTGGCATACAGATAACTGACGGCGAGACGTGACACTGATGGAGTGTCGTCTGGTGAGGCCGACACACGCTGAGGCCTACACGCAGTTTGCTAGAGCCTCCTCCCTCCAACGTGCTCAGATCCATCGGCGGACCTCCTCGGCAGTCGTGCCACTGGCAGTCTTTGTCACTGCATATGTTGTCTACATGCGTCCAATGCTATGTGTGATTGCACTGTTGCATTCGCAGCGTTTTGTTATGCATTGGGGCCAAGTTACATGATTTTCAGGCACTTTTGGTACCGGGAAACTAGCGTACATGCCGCCAGGGTTTAGGCGGCCCTAACTCTTTACTACTGTTTTCCTAGCTGATTCTGACTGCACGACTGTCTTTGCATTGGCAATACTATGGTATGGTCCAATTTCCAGGCAAAACGGACGACACCCGGGTTTTGGGTTGACGGACGTCTAGCAGGGCTCACTGAGAAAACCCTGCTTGCCAGAAAATGGAATTTTTTTCTGATGGGCTGGTGAGCTGAGTAACAAGCTCTACAGAGCTGGGGGGATGCTAGTTCTTGGAGGGGTCTGCAATTGTTGTTCATTCTCAGTTCTTAATCTGTAATTTCCAGTTTTCAGCTGTTGTCTGGCGCTAACAGTGACAGGCGCAGTTTTGAGTAACAAACACCAGAGCTCTCAAACTTAGGCTCTCATGCAGCAGCCTGAGGGGGCAGCTAAAGCAACAAGCATGTGTTCCTGCACGATGCATCAACAATGCTGTTGTTCCAACCTGATGCTATAGGAGATTTCTAACTATCAGGACGCACATCCAACTGCTCCGAAATGGTGTGCACAATCGTGTCTGCTCCTGCCTGTACCCCCACCGCCTGCTCTACCGGAGCCATCGCCACCTACGTCTCTCAGCGTTCAGTAGTGACCATCCACTGTGCTACAAGCCTGCATAATGCCTCTCCCAGTGCTATGGGCCAAACCCCCAAATGGGCTTGGCCAAAGCAATGAGCCTGGTCGCTACCATGAATCTCTATGCTGTCTGGTGCAGCCGACCTCGACAAATTGCCGCCATAAATCGGGTCAGCAACCTTGTCAGTCTCTTGTCTCCCACCACCACCTGGGATAGGTGATCCAACGTCAACCCCGATGGCCCAGCTCCGGAACGGCGGCTGCTGTCGATGAGAGCTCGGCGCACACCCTTGGTGTCCAGCACTCTTGCAGGCTCTACGCGTGCCGCCTCTGCCACCCAAGCCGGGATCATTCGCTCTACCTCCAGATGCTTGGCCTTGAGCTACTCTAGGAAAGCTGGGCCGAGGAGGGCTAGGGCTGAGTCTGCCAAGGGTTCACACGCTTTGGACGTACTCCCCGGCCGAAAACACGTCACGGCCCTATGTATTCGCTGTCCTTGAATCTCTGCCTCCTAATGTCGTAGTCGTCGTGGTGGGGGCGGGCACCCTGCTGCCGGCGCATGAGCCACAGCCTCGTGCCACAACTCCTCCCACTCCCCAGCCTCAAAACCTTGTTGCTAGGCCTCTGACCCAATCTGCGTCGGACTCCCGCCGGTGTGTAGGGCGTGCCCTTAGGATGAGGCTGGGCATCACCCAGAGGAGGAGGGGCTCCACAACCTCCTCTGGTTGCTCTACGCATTGGAATAGGGGCACTCCCATCGCTGCCCGCACCGCATCCATGGCTCCAACAGGGATTCGTGAGAGCATGTGTGGAGGAGGCATCTCCGGCCCATACACACACCCCCAGTCCACCCCCTCTACTCAACTCCAAAGTCGCTCCCACCTCCGTCCCTCCCTCTCCGCAGCTCCCTGCTGCTCCCCCCCCCCCCCCCCCCCCC
>SZWC01002909.1:114070-136228 GCA_023375785.1 Penium margaritaceum
CGCACACACACACACACACACACACACACACACACACACACACACACACACACACACACACACACACACACACACACACACACGCAGGTACACATGCAAGAACATGAGCACAACACGCATGGCATGTGCACATGTATGCGCAGTATGCAAGGCAAGCACATGCAAGAAGGACAAACGCACACCCGTGATGTTACTTCTGTTGCTGCCATTGCCTGTGTTCTTGCGGCTGCTACTGTTGATGCTGCTGCCGCTGCTGCGATTGTACTGGTCGGCTGGGATTTCAAGGAATTGAGAGTGCATGCGAGAAGCAGGGTGAGAAGCAAGACAAGCAATGCAGGTTGGCCGTTTGCCTTTTTGAACCGCGAATCTGTGGTGGTCACGCCAAACCGCGTCGTGTAGCGCTGGACCACCATGATGTGTGATTCATGCCTTGTGCTTGTCACGTGCCACCAAGACATATATCTGGATAAGACAGGCTGGAGGATTTACGCTGATGAATCTAGCAAGGGTTTTCCCTAAGGGAAAATTCATCAAAGGCAATGACTTGACCAGTCGCCAACATATACGGCGACGATCTGGCAATGGGGGCATGGCGAGCGCCTACTTCAAAAGGCTACCTAAAAGAAATGTGACTGTCCATGATGACCATAGGATTGCTCCTCTGGTAAATCATGCCAGCGCCAAGATCCAACCTGTTGTAAAACTCTCAACTCGAAGGCCGCCCTAACGGCAAGCTTTTGAGGGGCGGTTTTTCCTGCAACGAAAACCATATAAGAAGAAGAACTAAACATGAACTTCACGGTCAAAGTCTCAGTTTGAGCACCACCAACAAACCAGTAACAAACAGTTTCAAATTTCAGAGAAAGTGGAGGGCCAAATCGCTCCGGCATCAAAATGACCGTCCAATCGTTCAAATCGGCTTACAACTTCGAACAGGGTCATCAGGTTGATCTTCTGATGGTTCATGACATAGATAGGCTTGAAGTTTAGTACACTTCTAACAGCACACCACCTCCCATGAGGACAGAGCAGGAAGGAGGATTATCTGGCCAAATTATACGTTTCCTAAACACGCTCCAGTCATTGTAGACTACTTTACCAATCGAACCTAGTATGACAAAAGAAGATTCCATTTACTAAAATGAGAATACTCAGGAATTTTTTGGAATAAACAAAGTTTACACTCAGATACTACCATTTTTTATAGCTGAAATTTCATCCAAAATGAGGGGGAAATGCCATACACCTATGATTTTATTCAATGATTTATGTATGGCCTGAGTTATTGTAGCAGGAGGGCCAGTTTGGCCCTCCCTCCTCGCTGAAGCGAGGGGTGGTTGCGCACCACCCCTCGCGTCAGCGAGGGCTGGCCGGACGCCAGCACTTTGCTGGCCGCCGGCCAGCTTGACAGCCGGCGGCCGGCCAAGTGACCAGCCGGCGGCCGACCAAGTTATCGCCGGCCACCAGCCGGCCAAGTTACTGGCCGGCCACCAGCCGGCCAGCCGCCAGCCGCCGATCGCGGCCTCAGCCCAATCGGCGGCTGAGGGGCCACAAGGGCCTCGAGGGCGACGCCTCGTTACCTCATGCCCTCCCCCACCCACCCTCCTTGCAAGCAAGCGAGCGAGGACGAGGGAGAGGGACGAGGGACGAGAGGTGAGTGAAATGCGAGAGTCCTGGCGCGAAATCACCAGCATGCCTCGTACGCGACGATTTCAAGCCAGAACGTAACAAATGTAAATCAAAGTTCATTTGTGACAAACTTTGATTGTAAAAAAACGGAATAACTTGTGCAAACGCATGAGTTCGAGGTAAAAACCCCTGGTTTGGTTCCCAAGCAAGGGATAAGGCTAAAAACAGAAACGGGCCTTCAAAGACTCGAAATACTTGAGTCTCCTTGCTCTGGGTCGTTGATGACAATTGCCCCTTAGTCTTGCGAAGGGGGTAAACCTCTGACATGGACTAAGAACGCCATTCTGCGAACTCCAACGAAGACTTCAGAGCAGGAGCTAGAGACTCGACCCATTACAGTGGTTCTCAGAGCCAGACGACCCCCGCGACTAAGGGTTCGATGGAAATGGCACCTACATAGTAAACGAAATGCTGCTGGCAGCTGCAAGCAGTAGCAGAAATGCAAGAAGGGACTACGGCATCTATACCTTAAGGATTGAAGTACAGTAAAGTGCATTGGAGATCTAGAGAAAGGCTCTACTTGGGGAAGCCTCTCCCTTCTAGCCTCTCCTCACTTCCAAGGGGCTAAGAGGATATTTGTGGGACGTGGTGGAGAGTCTCCATCCCTAAAAACTACCAAATCCTCCCCATGTACAAGACTTCTTCCTCCCTCCCTCATCAAAAAAATTGGGAGAGCTTCCTTTCCCGAGATCAGGGACTCTTACCACCTGAGAGTACCCAAAAAAAAGGAGGATTTCACCTTGAAGGGATCTGACCGCACTCCAACACTGTTGGGTCAAGGGATATGTTGCCCAAGAACGCGAGAGGTGTCAAAGAGCGTGAAGAGAAGACCAAGGAAGACAAGAGAACAAGAGGAAGACAAGGAGGTAGAAGAAAGAGTGAAAGAGTTGCTAGGAATCTTCAGAATTCCTCCTTACACTCCTTGCTCTTCTTTTGTGAATGACACTCACGTCCCTTGTCATTTCCTTGTTTTGTAAACTATGTTATCCTATATTTGAGTCACTACCATTTGCCGTGAGTTACGGCTTAGGAAGACTAGTTTTCAAAATCCACGCCCTTGTGCCGACGTGTCGACCTAGGAAATACAAGTCAAATCTGTTATTGCCTCACCGACCGTGGTAGCAAGGAGATTGTGGGAGGCGATTCCTCCTCAAATTTGTGGGGTGATCTCCACAACGACTTTCACATGCTAGTTGCACGGACGACGAGATGGCAAGTGCCTGACCGGCAAAGACCAACAAGGGAAAGGTGGTGACAGCCTCACCACACGTCCTCGGAGGACTCCAAATCTTGAGAGCCTCCGTTGCGAGCACGGTTGCCAAACTAAAGGCAACCGCATTGCCAAAAGGCAACCAGCACCAACCTCGGTGACACCAAGAAGCGTGTGGAAGCCAAAAAAGTGCTCGAGGAGCACGTTGACGTGCACGTGGACAAACCCTATGCCACGGACGATGCGCTCGAGGAGGACCAACGGGGCGTGGACCCCGACGAAGAGTATGACGCTGACAATGGCGAAGGCGATGAGGATCGTGATCATCGCCATTGTTGTGCCACAAACTCGAGTCAATTGCTTGAGAAGGGCAAGGCACTCGCTACATCACCCGAAGTTACCGACAACAACAAGGCTGCCGAGAGCAGCAAAGGTGCCAGCCACGTGGGAAGTTGTCGTGAGAACGAGCCGGATGACGTCACCATGAAGGCAATTCGCGATGACCGTCACAGACTTGTGAATTTTGCTGCTCGGGCGGCGGGCCGACTCAAGATCACCACCGATAGTGGAGGTACGGCACCACTCGGAGAAGCGGGGGCGGACCCCCCTTCCTACGATGTGGCCAAAATGGGGCAGGCCAGTGCCCACTTGAGCATCATCGCTGTCGACAGCCTCCTCCAAAAGGTGGGACTCCTTGCAGGCGTATACACGAACTGTACCCTTCTACAGTGGGTAAAGGTGCACGGACAACGCGAGGTCCTGGAGGCTATCGCCGATACTCTGACAACATCACAGCTCAAGTTCGTGTTCGCCAACCTGTTGGCCCACGTCAGGTAGAGCATCACGGACCTCGACCGCGATTGTCAGCTGCAGCATCGGGCCGCACATGAGGCAAGCCGCCAATGCAATGACCTCAACAAGGTGTTGCAGAGCGTGACCTAGGTGTGGATGCAGCAGCAAGTGCAGTACGTCGCAGCTACTAATGCCACTGCTGGTAACAGCAACGACTTGCCTATTTCAACGACTTCGGGGCCGGTCATGAACACGTACTTCCTCCATAGTGTAGAGATCTTCCGAAAGGGCGTGAAGCTAACCGATTGGTTGAACCACGTGGAGAACTTCTTACGCGTACACAAGGCTCCACTTAGTCAGTAGGGGGACCTTGCCACGACGCGGCATGAAGACAAGCTCTTCAAGTACGTGGTCAAGAAGTGGAGTGCACAGAGGGCTCACCTTGAATGGTAGCCCATGCCGTGAGAATCCTTCTACACAATCATACGTAAGAAGTGTACCCAGCCTGAGGAGACACAATGCGCCTTCCACAAGATCGAGGACTTCAGGTAGCTAGGTAACTCGTTTCAGGCCAACTTGAGCAAGTCTACCGTGCTCGTGGAGGAAGCCAAAGGCTTCATCGAGAGCGACGGCACCCAGACCTTCAAGTACCCAGAGTGCTTACTGCTGGAGTAACTGCGCGATGGTCTTGCCAGCGATAAGCTAAAGGACAAGACCACCACAACCGCAACGGGCCAAGCTTGGACAAGCTAGAGGGCATTGTGAGACTACTTGAGTGAAGGGTATTCAGTGAACCCAAAGCACTACTCGGATGCATGCCTGAACGTGCGTGCACAGCAAAGCCACGATGCACGCATGGATGTTGCAAGGGCTGGAGGGACAGCCGGGCGGCGGGGCAAGGTCCAGGGCAAGCAACCACCAAACCCCCCAGCCTAGAAGACTGGTGGGAACAAGTCCCCCAACGACAAGCGTGACCTAAAAAATGATGAGCTGTAGGTGGCGCACGAATGTCGTAACACGGCCTTTCGCAAGGGAATATGCCACAACTCCATGCAGCTCGGACACTTCAAGGCTCAGTGGCCTGAGGCTGCTGGTGGTAGACAAGAGGTCGCAGCGTTAGCCGCAGCAGCAGCACCTCGTGGGAAGGGTGCAACTGGAGGCCGTGGACAGGGCCGTGGACAGGGTTGTGGTCGGCAATGGGCCCGGCTGTGGTAACAGAAAAGGCCGTGGGATGGGTTTTTCCCACCCCTGAGTGATGTTAGTGGGGACCACTCAGAGGTAAAACTGGATCACGAGTGTGGGTTCATGTTTTCAAACGAGGGTGTTACACAATTTGAGTTTTTGGCAAGTTCAAATTTCTCTGTTGTTTTCTCCCCTCTCGTGAAACCTCATTCTGAACTTGCTGAACGACATTGCCCACTAAATCTTGCATCACCGGACGAGATGCATGACCGGACCTACTTAGTGGTGGCGACACCGACCAATGTACAAGATTTGTGTAATATAGTGATTGAAGCAAAGACCCTCAAAGCGATGAGTTCAATCACGTTCGCGGTACCTTTAGTCAACGATTTCAACCTAGTGAAATCTAAAGACTGGAAGTTGCTAGCCGAATTCGCACGTGCCCACAAGATGTGGACTCGAGTAGGTGAATCATGGAGTTGCGGCATCCGCCGTCTAGATTTTGTGTTTATCAAAAACTCGGTTTGTCATCGTCGAGCCTGTTCACTCGGAAGAGTGGAGGCAACATGACGATGCAGTTCAAAGGACACCTAGCTCGTGCTCCCGTAAACGTACTTGTTGAAACTGGAGGAGATGACTCCTCTTTTTGCCTTGGATTTACCCGACAGGTTGGCCTGAAGTACGAGCCATCGAATGGTGCAGTTTTCATCGTGATTGGTACTTGTAAAGCAAAAACTTGTATTAAAGGTACACACAGATTGTCACGTTCAAGGTACTCAAGCTTCTTGACCCGTTTGACGTGATGCTAGGCGATCCTTGGCTCCGTGAAAACAAGGTTCTAATGTGCTTTGAATCAAAGCGTTTGATCCTCCGAAAAAGGACAGCGTCGCTTTATGTTGATTCTGAGTACGGAATTGTTTCCGACCCGACTCAAAGTTCATGCTAGCGTGTCTGCGATGTAGGTCAATAGACGTATTCGACAAGGTTGTTGATACTTCTTGACTCAGCTGCAAAAATTGGAGGACGACATGAAGGAAGACATGCCATAAGAGATCATATCTCTATTGGCAAAGTTCTCAGATGCATTCCAAGACCCACCGGCTGGGCTTCCACCAGAAAGACACATGAGTGAAACGATTCCGCTGCAGCCGGAGGCGACTCCTCCATTGAGACCCATGTGTTGCCTTAGTCTAGCAGAAAGGCGAGAGGCCAAACACCAAATCAAAGAGTACCATGCAAAAGGATAGGTCGAGCCAAGTATCTCACCGTACGGTGCGCCGATCCTTTTTGTGAACAAAAAGGACGGCGGTTTACGCATGAGCGTGGATTACCAGGCCTTGAACAAGGTGACGGTGAAAAACCGACTCCCCTTACCGTGGATTGAGGATCTTTTTGACCAACTCCAAGGGACAAAAGTGTTTTCGTCCTTAGATTTGTCTCAAGGGTACCATCAAATCCGCATCACGGAAGATGATGTAACCAAAACCGCGTTTCGACCGCACATGGGACACTATCAGTTTCGAGCGTTATGCTTCGGGCTTACAAATGCCCCGACAACTTTCTAAGGAGAAATGAACCGAAAGCTTGCCAAGCAACTCGGCCAGTTTGTCTTGGTTTACCTAGACGTCATCCTGGTTTTCTCCAAATCAATAGAAGAGCACATAGAACATCTGAGCCAAGTCCTCGCTATCCTTCAATAACATAAGTTCTATGCCAAAGTGAGCAAGTGCAAATTTCAACAAGATGAGCTCAAATGCCTTGGACACATCATCGACAAGGACGGCATCCGTGTTTACCCACGAAATGTCCAAGCCGTTGTAGACTGGCCATGCTCGGAAAATGTTGGGCAGATTTGGTCTTTCCTCGGCCTTGCGAACTACTTTCGATGGTTTGTGCAAGGGTATTTGACCCTTGTAGCACCGCTAACCATGCCCGGGCAAAAAGACGTGCAGTCAGAATGGAAATGTGATTGCGAGAACGCTTTTTTCAAAGTCAAAGAGCATTTATCCACAGCGCCCGTTCTAGCTCTTCCGGGTCCATCACAACCGTGGGAGGTTCGATGTGATGTGTTGGTAGTAGGACTTGGAGTCGTCCTCATGCAAAACGGTCACCCACTTGCGTATGAGAGCCAAAAACTTATCCCCATGCAAAAGCGGTACAGGATTTGGGATCAAGAGCTTCTTACAGTAGTACACGCTTTCAAGATGTGGCATTGCTACCTCGAGGGTGCTGAACGGGGTGTGACGGTCATGACCGACCATAACCCATTGGTGTTTTTTGAAACACAACAGATTTTGTCAAGATAACAGGCATGTTGGAGTGAATACCTAAGTCGATTCTTGTTCACATGGGAATGTACGCCAAGACGTATCAATGTGGCCGATCCACTAAGCTGACACCTCGTAGAAACTAAAGCAACCATTGAGGTCGGTGGGTGTTTAATGACAATTGCAACAACAACAATAACACAAAAACCAGATCCAGCAACCACCACAAGACATTATCCATTACAACGGTTTTATAAACAGGATCCAAATGGGATACTACGTGGATTCTTGGTTTCTCGACTCTTGAAATCTGGACAAGTATGGATTGTTGGAGGCCTTAATCTTCTGGCACGGAGAACAAGTTGTTGTGCCAAACTGGGGAGACCTTCGAGCAAATGTTATCTCCCAGTTCCACAACCCGCCGGTCGCAGGTCATATGGGACCTCGAAAGACCGGACAGGCACTCTCGGACCACTATTGGTGGCCAGGATAGAGTGTCGATGTCAGTAAGTATTGCATGACATGAAACCCATGTCTTCGGAATAAAGCTAGTAACAAGAAGCCTGCTGGACTCCTCCAACATCTTCCCATCCCTGGGACTCCATAGGAGTGCGTTAGCATGGACTTCGTTACTGGTCTTCCCAACACGACTCATGGACACGATGTAGTACTAGTGGTTGTGGATCTTCTCATGAAGATGACACACTTAATTCCTACAACCACTGATGTGAACACAGAGGAGAACGCGTGTCTCTTCTTTGAGGGTGTCGTAAAGTACCACGCCTTGTTGCTGCACGTTATCTCCGATCGAGATAAAAAAATTGCGAGCAAGTTATGGCAAAACATGCACGAGTACTTTCGCAGTGAATTGCAGATGTCGACAGTATTTCACCCTCAAACTAGCAAACAAATAGAGCGCATGAACCGTACTCTGGAACAAATCCTCCGCATGTACGTGGACCATGCCATGAATGACCGAGAAAAATTCCTAGCAGCGACAGAGTTTGTAGTGAATAACTCGGTGAACGGTTCTACACAGTTCACACCGTTTGTGTTGAACAGTGGTCGGCATCCAGTGGTTCCCTCTTCCTTGGTGAAGAGTGGGAGTACAGGAGGACAAGTTCCTTCTGCTCAAGCCTTTGTCAAGCGCATTGATTCCTTATTACAGGAGGCAAAGGGTCACCTTCAAGTCGCTCGGCAATGACAAAAGACATACGCCGACAAAAGTCACTGTGAAGTCTCGTTTGACATCGGTGACAAAGTGTTGCTTAGCACTAAGAATATTTGGCTAAAGTCGCTTGGGACGTAAAAACTTCTACCGAAGTGGATTGGGCCGTTTCCCATTGCTGCACGTATCGGGCCAGTGGCATACCGATTGTTGCTTCCACCGAGTATGAAGATACATGACGTGTTTCATGTGATCGTATTGGCTCGATACATGGCAGAGGGAACCATTCAGCCACCACTGGCAGTCCTTCCTGCCGATGGCCGATACGAGGTTCTGCACCTACTCCGAGAGTAAACTCTCCGGTCGTGGGAACACCTTGTTCATTGGGCCGGGTATGGACCTAAACATAACTCATGGGAGCCCAAATCCCGGTTGCCCACAGGGGTGGTCAATGAGTATTTGAGCAAGCTAGCAGCTTGCACTAATCAACGCGTGTTTTAGGGGGCACCACCTCAACGCGAATAAAGTGACCAACATTCCCACAAGGCGGCATTCATGGACTACAACCATAGGAAGTTAGGGACGCCCAACATGGTTGTCGCGCGGATGCTCTAGCCTAAAGGGGGGAGGCAGCTAGCCGTGCTGACCAACAAGCTATAGCTTAGGTTCAAGTACCATGCACATGTTCATGTTTAGCTAGTGACTATAATTATTTGTTTTTCTTTCACAATATTGATGACTCACTGACACACAATCCTGTTTGTTGTTCATGAACCGGGACGGTTCATACTAAGTGGGGAGGAATGTAGCGGGAGGGCCAGTTCGGCCCTCCCTCCTCGCTGAAGTGAGGGATGGTTGCACACCACCCCTCGCGTCAACGAGGGCTGGCCGGTGGCCAGCACTTTGCTGGCCGCCGGCCAGCTGGACGGCCGGGAGCCGGCCAAGTGACCGGCTGGCCACCAGCAGGCCAACTGCCAGCCTCTAATCGTGGCCTCAACCCAATCGGCGGCTGAGGAGCCGCGAGGGCCTTGAGAACGAGGCCTCATGGCCTTGTGCCCTTGCCCCCGTCCACCCTCCTTGCAAGCGAGCAAGCGAGGACGAGGGAGGGGGACGAGGGACAAGAGGCGAGAGAGATACGAGAGTCCTTTCGTAAAATTGCCAGCGCGCCTCGCTCGAGACGATTTCGCGCCAGAACGTCAAAAGCATAAATCAAAGTTTGTTTGCAACAAATTTGGACAATGAAATAACGGAATAACTTGTGCAAACGCATGAGTTTGAGGTAGAAACCCCCAGTTTGGTCCCAAAACCAGGGGTAAGGCTAAAAACGGAAATGGGCCTCCGAAGACTTGAAGCATTTGAGTATCCCTGCTCTGGGTCATTGATGACGATTGCCCCTCAGTCCTGCAAAGAGGATAAACCCCTGACGCAGACTGAGAACACCGTTCTACGAACTCCGATGACGACTTCAGAGCAGGAGCTGGAGATTCGACTCGTTACAGTTATAGTAAAAGAATGCCATGGATTCAACTTCTCACATAAGATGATTTTTTATCCTATTCTGCAAAACAAATGAGACTACATTTATGTTGTAATATTAGTTGACAAAATTCACACATGAAGATGTTTACTACAGCCTTTTCCACTTCCCATGATCTTCATTTTTTATCACGATGCTTTTGATTCCAACAAGAGCGTCGTGTTTGGTCTCATGAACATTTCTTTTGGCTTCATGCAAACAAGCATGCATTGAAGACATGTATATGCAATGCATATTGATACTAAAGAATATGACAAGCACACATGCATATGTGTGCATTTGTATACATTTGTATACATTTGTATACATAGTGGAATAGGTATTGAAATACTTCACACCATTCATAGGCCGTTTGTGCACACGAATGGTGGTGATGAAGTTAGTCTAGAATCACGGATATGGACAAGCGATTTGAATATGGAAGGACTTAAAAGATAGAATAAACATAGGATAAGGATAGTGAGAATGCACTCCCATGATCTTACCCTTTGGCCAACTGCGGTTTACTCCTCATCTACCTAAGGCCTTAGGAAACTAAGTCCATGGACGTAAATTCCAGCTAGTGGGGATGAGACAAGGTCAACTTGCCAACAGAGAAGCGTTCACTGGATCTTGCTCCACAACAGGTTAATTGATGAATGGATGTCACATTGGAACATTATTTCAATGAACCAAGTCAGAGGTGAGATACGTTGCCGAAATGTTTAACATCAGAGCACATCTAAACATGTACTTGTAGAAGGTATTGTTTCACTTGTTAAGAACAAATCTTGGAACATAAGAGTAGGGGAAGTCCGATACTCTTGGGATTTCTTATGAATAACTCACAACCCTCTGCTTGGTTTGCGCGCAACATCCAAGATTATTTTAATCCTCCTTTGTGGTTTCGAGGAGTTTTGCATAGGCCCGTGCTGAGCCCAATGGTATTAGTAGTAAACATTCTCCCTCTTGGAAATCTGTTAATGAGTCCTAGACTGCCTATGCATGTTCTTGCGCACACACCAACACTCCTTGAACCTCAATCCAAAGTACCATAAACCTCTCCAGGAGATTTTGAAACCTCTGACTAACTGTCATGACATGCATCCATGATGAGAGGAACTCCACATGGATATGTCGCAATTCTTTGGTAACTTGGATTCTTTCAAATTCTGGCACAGTAGATGGGCGCAGAGGAAGTGTGTGTGCTTGCTAGATACGCACATTTTTTCAATATTGTGGTTACTCTATGTTAACCTTTGTGGTTTGTTTATGGTTGTTCACAACTAGTCTGCCCTCTTGTCTTGCTCCACATGTACACAAACATGTACATGAGATTGGGTGCCATGGCTGCTGCTGGGGCTCAATTCCACAATCTGGGGTTCACCCATGATGAAGCGCATATCTTGATTCCGCTGCAACACGATCCCAAGATGTGACCTGTAGCCACTTGTAATTCATTTGGCATCCTCCTAACTCTTTGGTTTTGCTCTTGGTTGAGACATAACCTCTAACACCTTAGGATGTCTTGGTCTCTCCGGAACATGCATGTGGATTCTTGGGGAGTGGCCATTATGTTATGTGTGTTTATCTTTGGGGGACAACCGGGCCAGATTTATTGTTTGCCTTGGTGAGTAGCCATCCTCGGTATTCTCTGAATACTCGTGCTCGACCCCGGCTGGTACTGTGTTCTCAATGTACTTGATGCACAAGCAAGGTTCACGCTCACCAACATGCTTGTACTGTACTCTCTTAGGATCATTTTACCTTACCTCTTGTGAGTTCATTGTCACAAACTACCTTGAGATTTTCATGTCATGTACACTGTGGGGGTCATCCACACTTTTCTCATACTTGGCTCCATTCTCTCGCACCTTTGTGAGTAAGTACTTGTATCATAGCAAGGTAGGGAATTCCCTCCCTTCACGCATAAAGGTCCTTGGACCCTCTTTATGGCCCTTCTACCTCGCCACAGCAATGCCACGGTGCCAGCATCACCTGTGGTGGCAGGTCTCTGTCCGCTCCCTGTAATTCAGCATCTCAGCCACTGCTACCTTACCTATTGGCCCTCGCATCTACAGACACATTCTTTCCAGCTTTTGTTGGCCATCATGGTCCTCCTGCATCTGCCATTGTTGTTGTAGCTCATGCTGCTATATCTCAAGTATCTCAACCTCATCTGCCGGCGCAGTCCCTTGGTAGTCACTGCCTGTGTACGTCAACATCCACATTACGAACGCAGCCTCTTTAGCTTCCCCTTATTCATTCAAGCATCCTCTGCTACGGCTCATGCAAGTTTAGTGCCAATAACTTGGCCTTTTGTATCTTTTCATGCAGCCTTTTGTGCTGTCCCTCGGCAGTGGACAGCAATGGTAATGGCGCTCAGTTCTCCCGTACCGCCACTTTGGTGAGAGCATTTATTTACGTTCCTCTTCTCTTTCCTTACTCCACATGCCCGTGTCATCACCATCTCACAGTTCTCACATCTCGTTGATTCTCAACATCTACATGTGCATACTTTATGCTTTCACCACACAAGACCATGGAGGTCATCGAGGCTGCTCTCAAGGAGGCCAAGGAGACTGACCGTTGTGTTTTAGAGAAAGAATAGAAGGCAATTTATGCCAAGATAGAGATGGCCACTACTATGGCCAACATAGCCATGAAGCACCTTCGTTCAATTCCTTCCATTGTTGTTGTTACTCCTGCTATGGATGCCTACTCTTCATCGTATTCCTCTAATGCTACTGGTTACGCCAATGATGTTGTAGAGCCGCCTCTTACACAAACTACCTCCACCATTGCCCGCCCTTCCCTATTCCAATTCCAGCAAGAATTTGAACTCCCTCCACCTCACTACACCACCAGGTTTTCATTTCCTTCAGAAAACGAAACGAGCATCAGTTCATTAGTGCAACGCAAGATTTAGTGGAAATACTACTACCCTACTGATCCCTCTGCTTTCCCCTTTTGCTTCCAAGCCTACTAGCACTCCAAGGCCTTGACAAGATTGATGAAACGATTGGTACGTACAGTGTTGACATCACACACTACACAATAGCAGACCCTGTACGGGCCCATGTCCTTATTTTTTGTCACAATTAGACACTAAGCAAGCCACCTAGAGTGCATCGAATGTTCATTTGAACCAACTTCAAGTGTGTGCTGATGTGTTTGCTAATTCCTATTGGGCATGCGGCTTGTGCTTGCTACGTGGCTTGGGCAGAGCAACGGTGGTTAGCTACCAGACAGTCTCTCCATTATGGCTAGAATGATTCCTAAACTATGGCATCTCTAACTTCATTTTCAAGGAGATGAGCTTGAGCGTCTTTCATCTGAGCTTGTGCTGACTAATTCCTCTCAAGGCATTTTTCTCCTCTATGAATTCATGGCTCCCAGTCTCATGGATTGGTAGAGCATCCTGTAAAACTCGGTGCCTGTACCGCACCTCCATCTTTGTTGTAACCACCTTAAGCTCCATTGCTGCGACCTCCATTTCTTCTACCACGTCTATCTCTACCACTCCAAACGTCACATTGCACTCCTTCCAGGGAGCTAGTCATCATGGATGCCACGACCGCAACAAATCTAAAGGAAGAGGGTGTGGATGGTAGACATCTGACAGCCCCTCTGCTCTCAATGTGGTCACATGCTTTGGAGCTTTCAGGAAATTCCGCTCCCAAGTGCCCAGGCCACCGTGACGATGCTCGCCTTGCCTGAGCCATGCATGCCGACTAGGTGTTCACTGGCGTCAGCAATTGTGAACTCACCACTTCCACCACCACACTCACCTCACTAGACCAATGGAAGTTGTCTCCTTCTCTTCATCGTCATTTGCTGCTTAATGCACTGTTGATGTTGGCATCCAGTAGCAGGCTCCCTCCATGCCTCCCTCTTAGGGATGGGTGCCTCTTGTCGCCGGATACTCCTACTATAGGCCATCCTCTGCATGCTACACCACTTCCACATGGTCTTAAGACATGTTTTTCTGACCCCTGTCCCAACATGGATTGTCCTTATTCACGCTGAAATGAGTAGTGTACGTTGGAGCACAACCTTACCAATCTGCTTCATCTTTGTGATCAAGGATGCAAGGGTGTGATGCGCATGTCATGTATTCTTGTGTGTGATTTGGCTGAAGTCCTTTGTGGTGCGTCATCTGGCCGTACAGGGGTGTGTACCTCATGATCATCCATGGATTGAGGACTGGTAGTCTTTAACACTGTCTCACTGCCTTGGTAAGCCCTCCTCTTATCTCCTTCCGCTGTCTGGCACCATTGCAATTTCCCTTGTGATGTTCTCTCCTTGGATCTTGGATGGTTTCTAGATTATTGACGCAGGAGCCACCTATCACATGACTTCGCACGCTCCTCCGTTGTTCCCCTAGGTACTTCTGGCTCCATGCGCTCTGCCCGCACTAGCTTTGGTCAGGTTCATCGTGTTCAGAACGTTGGTATCAACCGTTTTGCCAGTCCTGGTTGTTACACGGCACGGTAGACAAGTCAAGGAATTGGGACAAATGGATCATCTATGTCTTTCAGCAGATGTACTTCGAATTAAATTTTCAAACAAGCCGAGGACATACATGCAACGATGAGAATCGCAACAAGGCATGTGTTGGGTCTTTATGGCTCAAGCCGGGCAACGCATGTGACGTCGCGTCGTGAGTGGTAACTTCAAGACACTCCACCAATAAGTCAGAAGGTTCTGAGAATATCAAGGCCTGGTTTTACAAAGGTCTAGATTTGGGAGGAGGGTCAACCAAACATTTTCAAAACATCAATACACTTTGCTATTCTTCTGCCGATCATTCTAGAAAGTGGTCGAAGTTGTCAAAACCCACGGGAATAGAATACCAGAGGTTGGGCAGGTGGAAAGAACGCCCTCAGTTGATCGGTGTGAAAGTTATTAGGTCGATGCTTGGTGGGCCATGAATGTGAAGACAGAGGTGCCAACTTGCATTATTTAGGGACTCGTGTTCATCAGGGACGTAACACTTCCCCCCATTTTAACCATGATGTTCAAGGGCATCAGCTGACGTAGACAGGTAATGACGGTAGTAGCCGTCCATCAGGTGATCCACGTCGATCAGATGGTAGGGCCCCCGGCTTTTGTTTGCAGTGTTGTAGCCGTACCAGTTCACCAGATACTTGGTTGTTTTTCCACGACATCAATGTCCAATTATGTCTTCAACCACGTACTCCATATCTACGTTGTCTTGAATAGGAGGCAAAGGAGAAACTTTGGGAAAACTCTTATTGGGGTCACTGTAGTACTTAAGCTTGCTCATGTGGATGACAAGGTTGATTGCAATGCTATCAGGCATGCAAAGTCGAGCAAGGATAGGGATTTGCAGTTGTTTAATCTCAAATGGTCCCAACCAGCGTGGTTTGAGTTTTGAAAAATTCTATCCTCAGAGTTTGATATCTGCAGAGCTGAGTAGGATGCCATTGCCAGCACTGAACACGTCATCACTGTCACGATGGACCACTGCTTGTTTCATGGCTACTTTAGTCTTCATGAGAGTCTGTAATTTTTCCTCCTAAACACAAGAGGATCCCGCCGGTGGATGTCGACCACGGGAATATTGCTCTGGCTTTGAATTCCTCTTGGTGCAGTGGGAAGTTTGCGATAGACCACCGCAAACAGAGTTCTACTTGTGGTGGAAGTTGTGGAGTTGTGCGCAGGTTTGTTGGTCGGCAGGTTTGCTGTCTTATCAGTGTTGTGCAACTCGCATAAAGTGCGGAAGAGTTTTTTTATTGTCTGATTGGTCCGCTTGGTCCGCTTGGTCTGCCACTTGTTTGGAGGGTAGAATGTCATCAACAGATACATTTAACTACCATAAAACATCATCGTTTTGCATTAAAAAAGAAAAGCTAGTGAAGTGGCCATCTATATCACTGATGATGATACGTGGCATGCTGTGTAGCCGTATGATCTGATTTAAGAATACATGTGCTATTCCCTTTGTGACCATGGTGGTCGTCGTCGGAAATGATATCTGTCTACCACCATGAGGATGACAGGTAACCCACTAACAAAGTCCATGCTGATGTCAACCCAGAGATCCATCAGAAAAATGAGAGGTTGGATTAGTCCCGGTGGCCTCATGCGATGGGATGTTTGCCATTGGCAAATGTCGCACAGTTTGTAGAAGGCTGCCACATTGGTCTACATCTTGTCCCATCAGTAATGCTTTGCCAATAGTTTCAAAAACTTATCCTTGTGAAAGTGTCCATCTGGATCTGTGTTATGGTGCTTCCCCAATGGCATCCGTCGAAACTCTTTCTTTGGTGGTACGACAACCTGGCGAGTGAATCATCATCTCCATTAGGGATCGTCGAACCAGAACTTGGTTTTTTCCATACCTTCCAAACTGCTCGGAACCCTTTACAATGGCCTCCTAAGGTACAGGTCTTGTTGAACAAGTTGCGTGCTGATGTCGACCGTCAATTCTGGTCACTGACTCATACCATCCGCTGGATTTGTTGTCAAGGTCGGTACTTGATGTCGTAGTCATAGTTGGACTCGATGAACTCCATCCACCGGGTTTGCCGTCGGCTCAAATTTGGATGGGTCTTCAGGTGTTGTAGCGTGTGATGGTAGGTGCAGAAAATGCATCGTTGGCAATCCAAGTAACACCGTCACGTTTTGAACACATGCACGAATGCGAGCATCTAGTTTTTGTACACTGTGTAGTTGATTTCTGGCCCAAGTAGTTTTCGGGAGATGTACGCGGCTGGTTGTTCTCCACCACCGTTGTCTTGGAGGGGTACGGCTCCAATTGCTCAATCAGACGCATCAGTGGTCATGGCGTAGTCCACTGTTGGATGTGCCAGTTACAGAGTTGATACCGAGGTCAGAATGTTTTTGAAAGAGTCAAACACGTCTTCTTCATTGTCTCCCCAGCTCCACTCAGTGGTCTTACAAGTGAGATCGGAGAGAGGCACTGACGCTTGGTTGTAGTCATTTACAAATCATTGGTAACAATTACATAATTCCAAAAACACTTGGACTTCCCAAATGCTGGTCAGCCTCGGCCAATCAGCAAATGCCTCTCCTTTTGTGGGTCCGTGGTGATCCATCCACCGTCGATGATGTGGCCCCAAATCGTGACCAAACAGTGACCAAAGTCGCATTTCAAGAGCTTTTTGTAAAGTTACTCTTCATAAAATCTCAAGAACGTCTTGGAGAATTCCATTATGCTCCGCCGGGATTGTACACCTGGATGTCGTCAAGATACACGATGACGAAGTCATTGAGGTACGGGGAAAAGAAGTTGATCATCACTGTCATGAATGTTGCGAAGGCATTTGTGGGTTTGAACGGCAGAACCATGAACTCAAAGTGCCAATGTCTGGTGTAGAACACCATCTTTTCGATTTCCTCATCAGATATGCGGTTCTGATTTTAGTCATTGTGTTGGTCGATTTTGGTAAAGATTTTTGCCCCACGGATTTGGTTGAAACGTTTGTCTATTCACAAGAGAGGGTAGCGGTTCTTCACTGTGATGTCATTCAATGTTTGCTAGTCCACGCACATCTTCTGAGAATCGTGTTGCAATTTAATGCAACCTGTCTTGCCTCGTTTGGTGAAGTAGAGAGGGAGAAATGTGGAAGTTACTTCAGCCATGGAGTTTGGACAGCCAAAAATCCTACGTGTCAAGCTGCAACATCGAACAGCTTGAGTGGGTGAGGCTGGCTACTTGAGACACACCCGTCGGCTGGCGAGTGAAGCTCGCCAACCCATCCATCTCAATTGAGGGGAAAAGGCCCTCGTGGTCCACAAAATGACCGATTAGGTCACACCATGCATCGCACAACGAACCAGGACAACGTCACAAGCAAAGCAAGGACACATCTAGGTTTCTCGAGCCGTTCTGACCACAAATCAGGAGTGAGATAGATGTAGGTCTCTGAAAGCAAAGTAACTAAAGACAACGTGAGAGGTGATGGGGTTGGGGCACACACGAGTGCCGCCCGATGGATTAGAATGTAGGTCGAATGCGGCTTGGAAACTCAGTGTGCTTCACCTCCACTCCCTTGGTCAGCATGCCCTGCACACTCAGGTCCACACAAGAGGGAAAAACATGTTTAGAAGGATTAACACGCCCCCTTGGTCGTGAGTGCGGTAGGGATGCAGCCAATCTGTGAGAGCTGGAGATGGAGGTCAGGAGAGGGGAGTGCCTTGGTGAGAAACTCGGCCAGCTGTGCATCACCACTGATGGGGCGAACTTGCACAACTCCTGCTTCAACTGCCTCATGCACAAAATGATGTTCTACACTGATATGCTTTGTGAAAGGAAACAACACACCATTATTCGCAGCAATGCGCCGTGCGGCAGAGCTGTCACTGTGAAGTGCCACAGCATGGATCTGCAGCCCAAGTTCCTCAAGCAATCGTGCCAGCCAGATGCATTCACACGAAGCCTCACCCAATGCCATGTATTCAACTTCAGCCACACTACGCGCCACACATGATTTCCAAGCACTTTGCCACGACACAGCTATACCCAGCACACGGAACACATAGCCACCCCGACAGTGTGCCCTACGATCACGCGCGTAGTCAGTGTCACAATACCCATCCAACAAGGGGCTGGCTGAAGGGGCAAAGACCAGGCCAAGCTCAACTGTTTCCATCACTAAGCAAAGCAGCTTCAGCAGTGCTTTCAGATGTGTGCTGCACGGCTGTTGGCTGAACTGTGCAAGCACATTGGTGGTGCAAGAGATGTCCAAACATGTTGTGGATGCAAGATATGACAGGCTGCCAGTGATTTGCCTGTACAGTGTGGGATCACACTCCAGTCCGGAGTCTGTGGTGTTTGCATCCAACAAGTGCGCGTACACGTCTGGGCTCATTGGTGAGTGCTGTTTTGGTAGGTGTTGTACCAATTGTTGAAACTGTGATGTGAGGTGTGCAATGAACCGTCCTTGATGCAGGGTGAGTGTGCGTGTAGTTCTGTCCCTTGTGATTGTCATGCCCAAGAAATTTGTTGCCTCACCCAAGTCGTTCATGCCATAGTGTGCAGTGAGTATCATCTTTGTCTCTGAGATAAGTGAGATAGAGGGTGACAGAATAAGCAGATCATCCACATGCACCAACAACGCAACTAGAAGACCATGATTCCGTCGCAAGAAGAGTGAGGGATCGCTTAGACTTTGAATAAATCCTCCTGATTCAAGCGTGCGCCGAATCTCTTCGTTTGAATGTTGTGGGGCTTGCTTGAGCCCATAAAGGGCTTTGAGTAGCAGCAACACATGGTCTGTATTATCATCAAAACCCTCCGGTTGTTTGAAATACAGTTCTTCTTCTAGAGGGCCACTGAGGAAGTTATTTGTTTACATCAATCTGATGTATCTCAGTCTTTGTGTGCCGCAACACCCAACAGTGGTCAGCTGGTTCCGTACTTCCCAACAGGGGCATATGTATCTGTGAATTCCTGACCGGGTATTTGATGAAAGCCCTTAGCAACCAGCCTGGCTTTGTACTTATTAGTTAACCCTGCCAGGTTCCTCGTGAGGTTGTACACCCACTTGACACCGTGGTGTAATCCAAGTTCGTTGGACCAGCTGTGTGGTAGAATTGTCTCAAGTTCGCATGAGGGACGTTGCACAAGGAATGTCGTGCCGGTTGCGGCTGTGGCGTTCCCACGTCCTCTGTGTTGTTGGGAGATGGTTGGACGTTCAATTGAGGTGGATTGTATGGAGCATTGGAGTCTGTGCCCAGTAGACCAGTGGGTGTCAGTAGGTCTGTGGGAACGGGTGACTGCACTTCAATGCTCTCTTTGGGGTCCCTGCTCCCTGAGGGAGCTGCAGGCATGTGAGGGACAAACACAGGCACACTCACATAGTATGGGTATTGTTCAGGAATGGTGATAAGTGGGACGTGACGTAAGGTGTGGAATTGTTTATAAGGCATGTGCTCCAAGAAGGAAGCATCCCTACTTTCAAGGAAACTGTGGTTCATGGGATCCCAGAACCGCCATGCCTTGGATGCATGTAAAACCCCCACAAAGATGCACCAACGTCCTCTTGGACTCAATTTGTGGTCCCTTTGTGGCTGCGCGAACCAGATGTAGGCTATACTGCCCCACACTCTTGCAGGTCTCAAGTCAGCCCTTTTTTTTAACCATCGCTCGATGGTGTCACTGACTTTGGTAGGGGCCCTTGTGGGACCCTATTCCACACCCACGTCATATACTTGACGGCTTCTTTCCAAAAGCCAAAAGACAACCCAGACTCGCTTAGCAGAGTGCGTAGCACATCACCCAAGGTTCTGTGCCACATCTCTGCCAAACCGTTCTGTTGGGGTGTGTATGGTGCTGTAGTTTGATGCTCTATGCCCTTGGCTTTCAGTTTTGCTCTCAGATTGTCTAGAAACTCCCCTCCTCGATCAGTGCACAGCCTCAACAACTTGCAGCCAGTGTGACACTCAGCAAGGGGAATTCATTCAGCAATTGCCCGTTGGACATCCGTCTGGACTTAAACAAAAAGGCCCAGCAAAAACAAATGAAATCATCAGTTAGTGTCAAGACATACTGTGACCCATACTGAACAGACGGCACAGGCATGGGTCCTGCCAGGTCTGCATGGATGAGTTCGAGAGGTGACTTGCATGCCGTGTCTGACCTGGGAAAGGTCTGTCTGTGGGCCTTACCCTCTTGACACTCAAGACACGCGTGAGGGCAGTGCGTAGGGAGGAGACTATGTACACGATTGTGTTTGATCATGTCAGTGACCAGTTCTGTGTTGATGTGTGTGATTCTTCCGTGCAATAGGTCTTTGTGCCTTGCATCAGTGGGAGTGAGGACATGTGTCTGCAGTCGCTGTGACTGTGTTTGCAATAATGGAAAGAGATTGAGGTGATGAGGTAGAGTCAATCAAAGAACATTTATGCACTAGGTGGAGTGTGTATGATGTTGTTTGGTGCACATAAAGCTTCCATGTAGGATACTCTTGGTGTGAGTGATGTGCTTGAGGTTGGTTTGTGGTTAATCTCTGGGGGGGGAGGGGGGGGGGGGGGGGGGGTGTATGTGGGGAGTGTAAGTGGAGGTGCACGACTATGTGTATGGACAATGTGGACTAATGCGAACTTTTGTATGTTGGTGTAAGTAATTTTCTTGAGGTTGGTTGGTGGTCAATCTCTGGTGGAGAGGGAGGGGGTGTGGAAAGTGTATGTGGTGAGTGCAATTGGAGGTATACGGATGTCTATGGCCTGTGTATCTCATACGTAACTTTATGTATTGGTGTGAGTGATGTGGTTGAGGTTGATTGGTGGTCAATCTCCGGGGGGGAGGGAGGGGGAGGGTGGAAGTGTATGTGGTGAGTGTAAGTGGATGTGTATGGATGTGTGTATGGACTGTGTGTACTAATCAGTACCTTTGTATATTGGTGTGGGTGCATGGCTTGAGGTTGGTTGGTGGTTAATCTCTGGAGGGGGTGGAAAGTGTATGTGGGGAGTGTACGTGGAGGTGTACGACCATTTGTATGGAACTTGTGAACTAATGTGTGCTTTTGTGCGGTGGTATGAGTGATGTGCTTTAGGCTCGTTGGTGGTTAGTCTCTAGGGGGGAGGCAGGAGCGCAGGAAGTGTATGTGGGGAGTGTAAGTGGAGGTGAACGGCTTTGTGTTTGGATTTTCTGTACTAGTGTGTAATTTTGTATGTTCGTTTGTGTGATGTGCTTGAGTCTTGTTGGTGGAGAATGCTTAAACATCAAATAGTGTATGATGTTGGTGTAAGGCTAGAGGTAGATAAGAGTGGGAGAAGTGAGGTAATAGTGCATGTGGGTAGTGAATGTGGAGATGAATATAATAGAAGTGTGGTGTGACCAAAGATGGAAACTAGTACACATAATCGGCAAGAAATCATTCCTTACCATTTAATCTTGAAATTTTTCCTTTAACGTTTGTAGAATCAGGTCAAAACAATTTTCAGGCTTGTATTGGGACAAAACAACACTAACATCCCTCCTAACAATTATTCATAAAGACTCAATCACAGACCATTGAAAAAACCATTTAAGACGTATACTTGACCACAAATGTATTTGGGTCATTTTTGTATTTTCCTTCCCAAGCCTCCATGTGAACCTGATCTTGTTTCGGAAAAACATCGGCACCAAAAGAATATTCTGACACCTTTACACATCTCGACAGCAGCTATACCGGCAGTCATATAGCTAAACTACCGATCGACCGGCAAAGCCAATCGACCGGCAGGTTAGCTGCAGTCTGGTAATTATCCGACACAAGGGTGCTGGACAAACTGCCCGACGGCGAAAGTTCATCCCAATCATCGTTGCAAGAATTCAACTTTAGATCATTTGCCCCCC
>SZWC01002909.1:136572-153434 GCA_023375785.1 Penium margaritaceum
CCCCCCCCCCCGCCACCAGTCAAGTGAATAGGGAGGATGCATGCGGAGGGACACAGCTAACGTACTTCTTTTCAGCAATTGAGTACAGAAGTGCGGAAGGGAAAATTTGTGGAAGGTTCATTCAAGTGGATGAACTAGTTGACATCTGCAACGTCTAACCGCACAATGGATTGTACACATCCTAATATACTCCTCACATACACTGTGTGGGATCCGGGGGGGGCGTGGGGGGTTGCTGGGAGTGAGAAAAAAGACGACATGTGCTTTCGCTGAACCAAAACCTCGACCGCCATCACGAAGACACCTCCTCATCTCTAGGCTCATATTCTTTTCCAAATAAATCATCTGGGGACCAATCTTCCTTCCGATAGCCGGAAGTGGGTCTCCTTATAGTTTTATGCAGTAGCTGACTTTGTAGTTCTTTGAAATGTAATGGTGAACGGTTGTACCAATAAAAACTTTTACCATAGAAAACAAATTCGTGTAGAAAATTAGGTGAGCAACCCTTGTAAGATGTGTTTGAAAACTCTACTTGCTTTCGGTATGCATCTTAAGTAGAAAGGAAGGAACCTTCCCCAAAACTATGATCTATGTGAAAAAGCCTTTTTCGAATGATTGTATATGGAGACACTCACTTCTCTATGTTTTAGAAGGTTCCTATTACCTTCTATTTTCCATGTACAAGAGACTTCCTAGCAGTCTCTTACATATGGTTATACACTTTATACAACATCAGAGGAGTGTATGAATCAGGGGTGATTGGTTCTAAATGGAGGTGATAATGCATGTCAGCATGCAAGGGACCGTCAGCCAACAGGGCACCAGCAGCATCAAACAGCATGCAGCGTTGTTTTTGCATAAGGGTGGACATGCTTGCTTGGCGATCTAGCTGACCCCTTGACAACATATTCACTTTCAACTTGGGCACGTACAGAATTCTGGTCAGGCACAATATCCCACCTGGTGCTTGCAAGGCCACTGTGCCCAAGCCCTCCACCGCCAACACCTCCCCAGATTCCGTCTTCACACCCTCTACATCACACACAACATGCAATGATACAAACAACTGGCAATGTGGTGACATGTGCTGCAACGCCGCAGTGTCAAACAGCCATTCATGCATGGGGAGAGTGTGCAATGTGGTGACGTGAGTGTGCGCTAGTCGTTGACCTGGCAACTATGGCATGGCCATTGGTTATGGGTGCTACAGCTCCATGGGGGACTTCCATCCCATCCTAGGCAGTGCTACAGTCTGCTGTTGGGAGTAGATGCACTGCACCCATGCTGGCGTTGGAGCTTGGACAACCAAGGTGGGTGGAGCGTAGAAGGGACCCTGATACACAAGGACAGGCCCCTGATACATCGGCGGGGCCACCGGTGGATGCCATGGTGGTGGTGCATAGGTCATTCCGTCAAATGGTGGGGAGACCCGAGGTGCTGTGACTGGTGGAGTAGACCATGCCACTGGCTGCATGTGCTGACCAAACTGAGGGTGTGGCACCGGAGCGGGGAAATGCTGCTATTGTTGTTGCTGGGTCGGAGTCATGATAGGCTAGAGGTCTGGACACGCCAGCCAGTAGTGACCGGGTTTGCTGTAGTAGTTGCAAGTGTGTCCTCTGGTGCCACCCCAGCCATGGCCTCGTCCTCCACCAAGTTGAGTGCCTGTTCTTCCGTTACCCCAGCCTCTTCCGCCTTTGCCTCCTCCATGACCAGATCTGGTGGAGGTACCTGGCGAGGACTGATGTATGAAGGCACTCTAAGATGGGGCACTGACCTCTCGTGCCTCTCCCTGCAGGATGTCCTCATAGTGTCGCAGCTCCTCGAACACCTCAGACAGGTCGGTGTCTTCGATATCTGTCACTCAAAGACGTCTGAGGAGACCTCATCGAAACTCCTTGTAAGGCTCTCCATGATGAAGCAGGACAGGATCCATCCACTTGAGCATGGAGCAAGATTCTCCAAACCCAAGGATGCAGTGACGCAAGTCCATGGTCGCATCCCAATACTCAGCTATCGGCGCTCCTTGCTTTAGGTACAGTCCAAGAGCCTATCGCACAGGGAGATCACCAGTGCCATCCCTCATTCCTCATGACGGGTGGAAAGATGTTGCCAGGCCTTGTGTGGGCATGGGGCTTCACTGCCATGATAAGTGGGATCCTCCCCTTTACCACCAAACCAAAAATGGCAGATGGCATAGGATTGGTCGTTAGGGAGTGCCCTGACAAGGACATTGAAAGCGCGCAATAGGACCCTATCCTCGGTTGCGTTAGTGGACGGGAGTAGGTACAAGTCATATAACCCATGATCTGATGCCCATGCTAGGAAGACATCCTTCCAATCAAAGAAGTCCCTTAATCTTAAGGCGGGCAGCATTAGGTCTTTGTGATCTAGGACCTTGCTAAGCTCCTCCCACGTCAATCTGGCGGTACCAGCTTGTCCACTACCGCCTGCGCCGGCTCTAGTTGAGGGACCACCACTAGCTCCTGCACCAAGGCCTCTCGGTGTTGATGCTGCCTGGCTCAAGACTCCTACGGGTCAGGGACGTCCCAGGGAGGTGGTGTAAGCCCTAGATCTCCTACTTGCTGCCGAACTAAATTTTGGTAGCAATTCGTTGGGCCCACTTTGGGCCCAGTTTTCTGTCGCAAGCCCTAAGCTCGTGGGAAATGCCGTATCTTGCCTTATGAGGCTACCCTGGAACTTACACTGCCGCGTTTTTTACTAGGGGTCCCGCCGTCATCTTTGAGAGGTGCGAACGGTGCTTGGGCTCTCACTCCCCTCGCCTCTCCCACAGTTGTGGGCTTCTCCTTGTCTCCTATTGCCCCTGTTATCTGCGTTCGGCCTAGGAGAGGAGCTCCGCCATGTCCTAGGGACATACGCGACCTACTTTTATGGTAGCCACGCGGATATGCTTCCGCGGGTGGCCCGGCCGTTGTCCCTTTTGCTCTGCGCCGCTCCTATGCATCACCTCCAGACCCGTGAAGTAGCTCTAATACCATGAGAATTGTGCTGCAATTCTAAAGCGACTTGTCTTGCCTCATTTGGTGAGGCAGATATGGAGAAATGTGGATACTACTTCAGCCATGGAGATCGGAAAGCCAAAAATCCTAAGTGTTGAGCTGCAACATCGAATAGCTCAAGCGGATAAGTCTCGCTACTCGAGACTCACCCATCAGCCGATGAGCAAAGCTTGCCAGCTCATCCACCTTGAGCGAGGGTAAAAAGCCCTCCTGCTCCACAAAACAACTAACTAGGTCACACCATGCCTTGCACAACAAACCAGGACAACGTCACAAACAAATCGAGAACACATCCAGGTTTCCCAAGCCTACTTGCAGTTCTGACCACAAATCAGGAGTGAGAGAGATGTATATCTCCAAAAGCAAGGAAACCAAAGACCATGTGGGAGGTGATGGGGCTGGGACAGTGCTGCCAGAAGGGAGACGAGCGCGTGAGTGCCGCCGAGTAGGTTAGAGTATAGGTCCAACGTGGCATGGAAGCTTTGTGTGCTTCGCCTCCATTCCCTTGGTCAGCATGCACTGCGCACTCAGGTCCACACAAGAGGGAAAGATATGTATAGAAGGATAAGCATATTCATCTCTTGGTTTTCTTTTTTGTGAGAGGTACAAGTGTCGTGTAGGGTGACGTGGATGGTCTCATCAACTCTTGACCGAGTATCTTATCCATGCTGTTTTTTACTTCAGTCAGCTTGGGGTCGCTCATCCCATAGGTCCCCTACACTGCCACTTTAATGCTTGGCTACAGGCACCTTTGGTGGTTGACGCTTTGTTTTGAACGTATTTGTCCTTGGATAGTTTATCGGAAAAAAAGCCCTCCAAACTCCTTCACAAGTGTAGTAAACTCTTTCGGAAAAGTTGCGGACTTGTCAGGTGTCGAGGTCAATGTGGATGCTTCTACATATGCGAATTCTTTTGCTTCCCTGATCGCCGTGAGGAACAACCATGCTTGTGCTCCGCGTTGCATATACCTCTGGGCCACGACTAGTGATATCTGCATTTTGAAAAACTACAAATTCCTCTGCTACTTCCCCTTCTACTGCTTCCCGTGACCATTGCTGAATTGTTGGTCACTAAATCAGAGGCTGGTGTCATTATCTGTTGTTTATGCTAAGGTAGACCGATCCACTGCTCCAGTCTACCTCTATGTTATGCTGATGTAGGAAATCTCGCTTGAAGATGATTTTGTGGTTGCTCATAGGGTGCGTTCTTATGGATGTTACGATGTGCAAGTCTCCAATTTGTACTCAAAGAGATTCACGAAGTTGACAGATCTGGAGTAGGCCATCCATAGTTTTTTTTTCAAACATACCTAGTATAGTATGCAAATTCAGCTTCTGAACTATGTCATTTCATGCAAAGTTGTAAGAAGCCCCTTCATCCATGAACGCCGGTACCGTTCGATGACTTTTATAACCCCTTGGTTTTACTTGTAGAAGTACGATTGGTTGGTCGTCTTTGTCCAACTTTGCGATCTCAGGGACCTTCATCTTTGGTGATCTAGGCTTACATAGATGGAAAATCAGTCCGCATTAATTCTTCCAACCAGACAGGAGTTCCACCGTCCCACCCTGTCCTTTACTGCTTCTCAACTCCTTGTTTTCTCTTTGTAAATCTCCTCCATGTTTTGCATGTTTCTGGCATTTTTTACTGTCGCACAAGATATGCCCCAGCTTCTCGTGGGTCCAACAAAGTTGATTGCATTTGTCGATCACGTCAATATCCATTTGACAAGGTTTCTGCCAATTGTGACTTTCCTTTGTTCGAATAAGGGTTCTGGATGTGGGGTTGCCGACCATTGGATTCCTACATCCAAGCGTTGTAGTTGGCGCTGTCGATGCAATCGACAGATGTTGTTGTTATAGTAGAATATAGCTCACCGAGAGCGAGGTCACCAGCAGTGATGAATTAACCAAAACTTTAGGTGTACTCTGTCACACAAGACTGCTGACAAACGCGTTGGAGCCTATATTATACATAAGAACTTTTTTCTTCTTTTCCAAAACGGGCAAGTGTGGCACATGTGAAGTCCATCCGGATCTCCGACGGAGTCAGAGAGTTGTGTCATGTCAGATTGATCTATTTGAGAGGTAGAGCACTTGCGGTCAACGGCATGAGGGCAGTCGCGCAAGCCGTTAACCTAGCTCCGCCAGTATCCTACTGTCATTGTATGGTCTTTAGTTCAGACCACCAACTCCAAGTTGTGCCACACAAAAGCAAGGCCACTGGATTAATTTTATCTATATCATTGTTGCACTTAGAAACGGTGAAGTACACCTCCAAACGTGTCAGCCACATTGTGATCAATGGCCATGTAGAGCGTGCAAGACCAAATGCTTCAGGAAGTGCAAGTCAAATTTGGGCTTCACTTGAGAGTCAAAGATTTCTCTCCGTGAGCACTGCTTCCCGCGCACGTGAATTTTGTGGCTCTTCCTTTACTGTATTTAATTGTTAATGCAGATGGATGTTGAGGCTCTATATTCTTGGCACCTCCTGGTACCGGTCTTTGTTGATGCAAGCCCATCGGCCGGTGTTTCCCATTGTGGTAGATGTCAACCCAGCGGTAAGAGAGGGTACAAAGGATTCACCGAGCCCCAGAGGTACGTCACTGGGTTACCCATTGGGGTTGTTGGTGATGTGCCATTCACAAAAATGCTGTTGTTTTTGTCGAGTTTTCCTAGATTGTTTTGTTGATTGCGTGCAGCTGATCCTCCATCGTCTAAATCTTTGGCAGTTACTATTGCTTGTTGCCGGGTGCTCTCGCCTCATTCACCATTGCAATCAAGAGGTCTGCGAAAATCTAAATTGGAGATGCATTGAAGACTCATGCGAGGTTGTTGGCTTGTAGTCAATGTGTCGACTATCCCTTTAGTGTTGCTGCACTCTGCTACCAAATGTTATGCCAAGTGAAAGGTGGATAGTCCACAGGGATGAGATGCAGAGCAATAGGTGATTTGGAGTAAATGGATAATATGTAATCATTATTAGGCTTACTTAGACGAGAAGTGCCAAACAATTCGAGGACATGTGTGTAATGATGAGAATCAATGTAAGGCATGTGTTAGATCTTTGGCGCTCGAGCGAAGAGATGTGTGCAGCTTTGTTTCGGGAGTGATCGTCTTAATACTTTCCATTGGTAGATCAGGGATTTTTTGAGGATCAAGGTATGTACATACAAAACTCTAACAAGAAGTCAACCAAGTGTTATCAAAACATTGATGCAGTTTATGATTCTTCTGTCGACCCTTTTGGGAAGTGGTTGAAGTTCTTTGGACCGTTGAGAATGGAACACCGAAGGTCTTAGCAGGTGGCCACAATTCTCTTGGCCGATGGGCATAGAAATCCTGAGTTTGACACACGGTGAGCCATGAGTATATAGACAAAAACCCCACTCGCAGTGTTGACGGACTTGTGTCTATTGGGGACATAACATTGGTGGGTCCTGTTCTTGCCTGGTGTTCTACAACTTCCTGGCTTGGAGGTCAGCCTGGCATTCGTGATCATCCTTCATGACTAGGACATGGAATCTATGTCCAACCGCAGGATTGGTAAAGTTTTTTTTCTTTTTTTTTTCTGTTCAGGCCGATCTCTAACCCTACCCTCATTCCCTACTACATCCACTGTTGTCCATGTTTCCTCCTCTTTGTTCTATGACCACGTGTGTCTCTTGCATCACCATCGCTACCACATCTACAAAACGGCCATCTCTCGTATATTGGGTACCTAGTGTGTTTTTATTCTTCATTCTATGTCTCCTCTGCCCTGGTCTATTGACTGCCATGACTGTTTCCAAGGAGAAATGTATTGCTTGTTGTTCAGTATAGCAGAATCCATGTCCACACATCCTCTTGATCTTGTCCATGTTTATGTGATGCGACTGCTTTCTTGGAGCCTGCCAACACCAGCTTTGTATCATCCATTACAACCGTTGTGGTTGGTTCACTGGTCCCACCTCCCACTTTCTTGTATCCCATTGTGTTTACATGGAGCTCTCCGCTCCATACTCACTCCAACAGAGTGGTATCTGTGATCATAAGAGTTGCACCCTTGCCAATGGTGTGCACTCTCTCCTCTCTACCCTTTTCCAATCTCCTTATTGTAAATTCAATTCCAAGTCCTTGATGACTTGGGTATGGAAATCTGGTCCTCATAGCCCTCTCCTCTATTGTGTCACTACCAATGAGGACTTCAACGTTCGTCAAGGTGATTTCCAACCTGCTCGTTTATAGGGATTTACTTCCATCTACAGGCTTCCTGATGACCATTGTGAGGGCAAGTTCTCCTCTCATGGCCACTCATGTATCTCTCTTGGTGTCTCCTACTTCTCCAAGGATTGGGAACAAGTGGGATTGTGAAAACTCCAAGATCTCATTCATTTTCAACTCATTGAGTCTTGGGATGTCCTCTTCTTCAAGCCCGTTCTTCTTCACTCCTTTGTCCTCTCTCTCTCTGGTCTGTCGGTTTAGATGAAAATCTATGCCTTTTGTGCCATCTATGCCTGTTGCACCCTCAGCTGGGATCATGTATGGCATCCCTTTTCCATGCCAAATTCTCAATTGGATATTCTTACACCTCCCTCAACACCCCACCGGTCTTCTCCTCGTACTTCTTCTCTTGTGCTACCCGTCACTTCATGATCTCTCCCCTTTGCATCTATTGCATCCTCCTTTGAGCAACCCTCATTGATGTCACTTGTGTTAGGATACTTTTCTCCTCCACTTTCTATTTTTCCAACGCAACTCGCAGTGGTACTTGCCACCTCTGTGGTGCCCGTTGTGTCACCTTATGTCCCTGGTGGCAAAATGAGAACTTTATCCTCTCAGTTGATGATCTATACCTCTGTCTCACGGATCCACTTCTCTTAGACCCGTTCCCAGTGACTCCTCTTGCCTTTTGTAATAGTTACTTATTAGTCTTATTATGAATTTTCTCACAAGGGTTTGAGGGAATGGAGCCAAGGGCTTGCAAGAGTGTGGAGTATCACCACAGTCTTGCTACGCCATGTAAACTCCATGAAAATATTGTGGAATGAGCCTAAGAAAGCAAGCCGGTAAACGTGAGCCTTGCTCCTGCATCAAGCACGTTGAGATCAAGAAACCACCGGATGGTTGAGCCTGAGGCACTTGGTAATTATTGTTGGCGACTACTCATCGAGGCACATAATCAATGAAGGGGCAAAGTGGCCCCTTCATGATCAGTATGCCGAACAAAAAGGCAACTCCTCTAGAACCCACATGCATGTTTGGGATAGTCAAGGCATCTAAAACTGTCCGAGGTCATGTCCCCACCAGCAACAAAACCAAATAATTAGGACAATGCCATAGCAATGTCAAATGGCCACATGCCACACCTTGGAATTGTGCTCCTGCTGACTGGAGACACGAGTTTCATCATGGTTGAACCTGATCTTGTAGGACAGACCTCAGGCAGCCCCCACAACACTCAATCCTTGTATATATTTGTATGCATGAGGAGTAAGAAAGGATCGAATTCTATGTGTGACAAGCAACATACCAACCACAAACATTAAAATTCTACCATGTCCCGCAGTCATAAGAACCACATGTCAAAGCAAGCTGGCACTAGAGAGGTACTAGAGGAAATCATAGTCATGGCATACTCATAAAAGATGCAGCGAACAATAATCAATCACGATCATGGGGACATGCAAGACTAACAATATGAACTCCACACTTGAAGATGTTTTTGCTTGTCCCTTTGTGAGAAAGTCAATCCGATGTGACCGTGTGTGCACCCACGTAACCTGGAAAACACCCACAGTAGTGCATACATACACAACGTAATGTTCAACATTGATGTGCTTGGTACATAAGTGGTGCATGCCATTGTTTTTAGCAATAGCCTTTGTGTTTTGGTCGTCACAGTGAAGGGTGATGTAGCGGATGTGGAAGTGCAATTCAAATGGAGCGATTTCTTTTTTATAGCAAACCAAGTCATTCTATGTGTTCTTGAATGTATAATGGACCAACCAGCAAGGCACCAATGAAATTCGTTTTAAGATCTGAAGGGTCGTGTGCACTGATGGCCACCAAGGACGGTGAGCATGATTCACTGGCAGATAACAGTTCCCTACATGGACAAGGATGAGGATTTCACCTTCCAACATAACAACCTTTTTCATGTTTTGTGTCAAGTATGAACCTATGTATGGCATGCTCAACGTGATGACTGTTGTATTAGATGCCAACTTGAGGTAGATGCTCCTATTTTATGGCCAAGTAAACAATAGCGCCATGTATCCATAGGATGTTGTCAACACTCATGATCTATACATGTCATCCTCGGGGGGCAGTTTAGGAAATAATCCATGTCAAGAAAATAGTTTTCACGTCTTCTTTTCATGGTCATGCTCATTTTTCTGTAATCCATGCCGATTTCCATACTTGGTATTGAGAAGCAAGTTGCGTGAAGGTTGGTACTACTCCCCCAAACAGCCCTTTCTTTTTTCTCTCCAAATGACGCAACCATCCTCTGCTTGGGTGATGTACGTAGTGACAAATGGTAAAATATTTGAGGGTGACTTTCCAACGAGGGATGGCAGGCTTGGTGGAGGCCAGCCTTGAGCGGCGAAATGTGAGAGCAGCTTGTTGGTATTCTTGGGCTGGAGATGCGTGGCGGAATCAGCCCCAACAGTCGCAAAATGAGGTCATGGATGAGTCTAGATGCTGTTGGGTTTGGTAGTCAAGCGGTGGCTAGAAATATTTCAGTGATTCTAACCAAGTAGAATTTTGGTCCACAAACTGTGTGTTCCTACCTCCTATCATAATGAATTTTTCAATGAGTGAGCGCATATGCCATGATCCAAACTAGTGTCCTGTATTAATGGGATTTTAATGAAATATCGATGCATGCTTATTGGTGGTAGGAGCTTTTCTGAGCTATCATTGTTTACTCATTGGTGCGCTATGTGGGACCCAATACTAGCGTTGAAGAAAAGTAAGGTGGAGGATAGTTGAGCAACCTTATTTGTTGAGTGAATTGCGGCAAACTCTCCCAAAGAACCGAGGATAGTTTTTTGGACATCTATGTATAATCCAACTCAACTCAAGAATGTCGAGCCTCATCCCATGTTCCAAATAGCAGGTACATCTAATGACCCATATGATTCAAAGTTGCATTTTCTGCTTGGCACGAAGGATGTAGCTAGCCTAGAAAGCATATGCATGCTGACATGATGTTCATGACTGCAGTGTGTATGGAAACATATAGGCATGTTCATGAATGAAAGCAATTTTCTTGCCTCAAAAATTGGCCAACTATTGCAAATGGTCTACTTCAGTCAAGATGATCTAGAACTGCCTGGAACTTAGTCCTCTTTTTTTTTAAAGAAAAGCAGATAACGGGCCCTTCCTTAGAAAAGGCTGGTAGCTACAAAGCTACTACATTTGCTCAATGTGAATTGGGTCATCCTTTTCAAGTAGAAAAATCTGGATGTAGTGTCAATTACAACATATCAATGAAAATGCATCTCCATATAAAATGTTATTTACAATACATCCATTGATTCAACCCTTTAAGTCATGGCCTTACACCAGGTTAAATAAAATCCCATGTAGCGAGGATGGCGGTTGGATCTGGTGATGGTCACCACAAGTAGGACCAAATGGCAACCTGAAAACGTGTCTCATATTGAAAACTTGAGCTCTCAGTTAAATTGGGGGGAGGGGGGCCTTAGCCGCAGGGCCAATTCAAGCTCTCTATAATTTGAGGAGGGGACCTTGAGGGCTATGAGGACAGCTTGCTTTTGCAAGTTATGAGGGGGGGGGGGAGGCAAAGGATTCAAATGAGGGCCAGAAGATGTGGGCAAGAATATTTTCTCATGGGGAGAGATGTGAGTGAGGATTCCACAAGCAGTGTAGTGTGAGGGTTTGCCTATTGGGCCACCCTTTTGACTGCGAGGACATTCAAAATTCAGAGTTGAATTTTGAATGTTCTCATGGTTGGATGGGCAGGCGGCTTTCTTGTTCTACTACACCTACACGTAGGCTGTAATTTTGATCTCCCTCTTTTGATGGATAAGAAACTCTCTTCTTCGTTTAATATAACACCTTAATATCCCTCTGGAAGTACCACCCATTGACGCATTTATACTCCTCTAGCGGCGCCAATCGTTGACTTGGAAACACACCAACGGGAGAACCACATAGACAAAATGGTCACACGTAGTGAGGAGTACAAGGGTCACTAGTACAGTCGGCGACAGATCAGGAGTGGGGCAGCATGCAATAGAAAGATTATGCGAGTAGTACCAATGCCGGGAGGATATCATTTCTATAACGCAATGGTCCAAAAGCCACAAGTGTCGGCAATGAAGTAGCAAAGGGCAGAGGGGAGAGGAGAGAATGGAGAAGGGAAAGGTAAGAATAAATGGAAGTATCCAGTGCCTTAGCAAGTAACAAGGGAAGGAGTCTTAATTGACAGTGGACCACCTCCATAAGTAAGACAAGAAACATGAAGGAAAACATGACAAAAAACTCACCAAAGACATGGTTGATGTGGTGTATGGGTAAGGGAGTTAAAGAAAACATAGACAACAATCGTTGAGAGGATAACAAGCAAAGGTGTGAAGGGATGGCAAGAGCTAAAACCAGGTAAGTTTTTGGTACAAACAATGATAACATCCATTCATATGGTAAACGCTGGATAGTAAATGGCCTCCGTTTGGAACTCCGTGATCTAAAACTTACTAGGAATGAAGTGGAAGGCCCCAAAAACATCAGGCATGTACTTGATGTGCTTGGTGCGCATATGGAATATGGTTGTGTTACTAACAGTCCAATGATCATTCACACTGTCTTGATGACATGATCTCGAGGAGATCACCTCCAACTCTAAAACCTTTCTACATGGCGAAGCATCTCGGCTTAACCAGTGGCTCCATGAAGGCCTTGTGCCTACATCGATGAATCAAACAGTTGACTATAGTATTGCATCTTTTTGAATGAGAAGCTCACCTCAACACTTATGGAAGGTGGATTCCATCCTAGCCTTGTCGATCCCTCCCTTCTCATTCACAGGACTTCTGATGTGCTTGCGTCTTTCCTTGGCTAAAACAACAATATCCTAATTACTTCATCCTCCCCATGGTGTATCGGATACTGGACCTTACCACGCAGGCATGTTATGTGGTTTGTGCATTGAGTGATTCAATGGCTCCATGGTTGTCTACTAGAGGCCTTACTTCCACACATCTGCAATTTGTATTTTGTCCATTGCTTGTTGCCTCTGAGAATCATGCTCACCTTCTAAGAAGTTTGTAACATCCATTGCCTTCTAGTTCTTCATTGGTGCTCTCAAAGAGCTTCTTAGCACCATCAATTTAGAAGTCCCTTGAATGATGAGTCGAATTGTCTAGTATGTGTGCAAGCACCATGCTTTCCACCTAAGTGTGGCTACATAAAATGTGTGTCACGTTATCTGGTTTACCAACTACTGTCTCACCTCCGAGGCCTTCCAGGTCTAGCCAATGGGCTAGGTCTTGAATACTACCCATCAAAGGCTACTTTGACAATGGCCTTGGCCATAACGCGAATGCCTGAGGGTAGATTGGCATTGACTTTCTCCCCGAAGGACCGAATACATGGAGGCATAGTAGGATACAGGGCTACTTTACCCGGCGCACAAGTGAGGTCGAGTACATGGCCATCCACACAGCTGCAGCTGAGGGTGTGTGGCTCTGGCAATGAATCCTGGATCATCACCTATGAAACTCTCACGTTGTCCATCGTTCAGAAAGTTGCCGACATCCACCTGGTAGGGATCTTATCGCATTTTATACACAAAATTATGACAATGTGAACTTATTGTCATAAAGCAACCAATGCAAACATTGGTGTCACCAACATCTTTCCCGAAATCTCGAGAGTTTCACATGGCACTTGTACCAATCAGTTATATGGATATGGATGAGTATGAGGTGAGTGGTCTATTTTTTCTTCGCCATCATACGTCCAATGGGAAGGTCAACCAACTCAAAGACAGAGTGCTCATGAAGAGCATCCCGACCCGTAACACAAGCTCTACACCACACACTCCTGTTGGGATGGGGAGGAGCAATGGAGAATTCCATAGGGCCGAAGGGGACGATAACAAGGGAATAAGATCGGGGAAAGGGTAGAGGGATACAACGGGAGTGGGATGGAGGTGAAAACAAGGGGGGATGATGGTGGAAAATGCACCGAATAGGAATTTATCTGAGGAATTAATCTACGTATGAAAACACTCAAGTTGGATAAAATGGAAAAGTGAAATTGATCTTGATAGAAGGAGTAAAAAAATATGAAGCAAGAGAGTGGAGGTCGACATAACTGTGGAAGTGGGGAATTTACAAACAAAGCCACATAAATGAGGGTACCAAGGAGCTACATCTATGTGGAGGAAGAAGATGGTATGAAATGGAGGGAGCAAGTCAGGTAAAGGAGGTGGAGGTCCAGGCATGGACATGCATGTCCAGAAAAGGTGCAAGAGGATGTGCAATGTAGGCTTGAAAAAATATTTGGGTGAGAGAATAGTTTGAAACATAGGCATAGACATAAAGAGAGGCACCAATGGAAGTGTAGGTGCAATTCAGAGACAGGTACAAGCGTAAAGCATACGTAAGAGTATGTGTAGACATAAGCATAGGTTTAGAATGTCACGTGGGCACAAGGACACGTGCAAAGGCAAGTGTAATCATGGGTGGAGGTAGAGGCGTATGTACAAGGGATGATGCAAGTGTACACACATTTGCAACCAAAAGTGGGTGTACGGACTTAGACATAGGTGCATGTGCAACCATAGAAACTCTTGTAAATTAAGGTGTAGAAAACGTGCAAAGGAGGATTCATCATGGCGAGAGGCCAATGGATCAAACCATACGACATGGACATACATCGAAGGGATGTAGGGGGTGAAATCATCAATATAGTATGACTATTGGACAGCAAAGGCGAGGAAAGAGACAAGAGGGGTGTGGACAGGGGAGCATGGAGCTAGCTCTGGTGAGATTTGGGAAGCCAAGGTGGCAAGGGAGGGGGCAAGAGACATTAGGAAGAAAGAGGGAAATCAGGAGATGTAAAGGCCAAGAGTGAGGACGAGGATGGAAACAATGGAACTTATGCAAGTGTTGTGAATGATACATAAAGAAGAGAAGGGAACAAGATGGAAAAACGGTTGGTAACATCAACGAGGGGAATGATGGATCCTGGCAATGCACGGCGTGATAGACCAGGAGATTCAACAACAGGAACATCATACATAGAAATTGAGGGTAGTTTCGATGTATACGAGAGAGGCCAATAACGAGAGATTAAGGTGAGAAGGCAAAGTGTTGGGTATGCGTCAATGATTAAGGCAAGAAAGGAGGCATGTATGGAATAATGGAAGAGAGAAACAGAGTTTGGTGGGGTTAAGCGGAAAGGAAGAAGAAAGGGTAGGAGGAGGGAGGATGATCACAGTGTAGGTTGGTTAATGACAAGGGAGCAGGCATAGGCCACATCATAAGTTGCACAATTGCGTCCAATGCCAGTGCAGGTTCAAGTGGATGAGTTGACATAGGTATAGACATGGGTGCTAGCACGGGTGTGAGCACAAGAAAACGTGTTAGAATTACCAACGAGTGCAGGAGGAGGCCTAGGCCATCTTTGCCCAACCAACTCCAACAATCACACCACACAAACAGTGCACACAGCCAAATCCCCCGGTAGAAATTTCCATGGAACTATTCCAAGGGCAACAACATTAGACAATAAAACTTTGCTTTAGTGAATTTCCTTCAAAACTGCCACAACGACTTTGCTCTACTTTTCCATGCTCGTACACTTTCACAATGCTCGCTCTTTGACCAGCCTCACACCCCCTCTCTTTCTCTCTCACTTTTCCTCGATAATTTTCGCTCCCTCCCTCCTCGACCCATGTGATGTTATAGTGCACCTGCAAGTAGTCTGATTAACTTGTGGACATGAATGCTTGCACGAGAGCATGTAGTGCATGTGATAGTGAATGATAAGAGTGATATTTTTTGATATTTTAAATATTCGATTTTTTTGGTACAGTAGGTTCTCATATACATTAAAAGGGGGACAAAAGCATGAGTTTAATATTGAAAAGTAGACAAAGAACCATCCATGGAGATCTAGTAGAAGTGGTAAAAAATATGTTTCATGAGATGAGATGTAAATTTTGTAATAAATTCATTATTTTAAATTTTACATTATGTAATGAATTTGGGGGCCGGGATTGATATTTTGCCTTGTTTGTTACTGAGGTTGCGTACACTTTTCAGACGGTTCAGACCAGAGGTTAATTGTGTCCTGTCGCTCTTCATGTTCACGTTATGTTTACCTCTGTGTATTCTCCTCGGATTCATGTTGGTGGCTAGCGACGCTGAGCGGGAAATGTGGACAGCGTCAACCATTCACTACTGCTGCATCACAAACCATTCATACGGCTGCAGGGTTCTCGTCCTTGCGGGCAAAGAGCAGACCTAACTTTTTGGGCTCCTGGTGGATTTGACGCGTGCCTACCAAGTGGTGATTGGGAGACGAACGATAACTTGCCACGTGTGTCACCTCCACCTCGGCCAAGCCACTAATGCCCTTGGGATGAGTGTTCGCGTCTGCGCTTGGCCGTCGATGCAGGCGATTGGTTTCGCTCATGCATGTAGGCCATGGTACTCGCGAGTGGCAGGAGTTGCTGCGAGTGATATCCCCTCCGGATGGGGCAATACGGATGCGGATGAAGTCGTCTGGGCGAGCTGCTCTTTGAAAACTGGTGAAATTTGATTTTGACGTCTCCGTAAAGTTCTCGAGAAGAAGTGTGTAGGTGGACGTTTCCATCGAAAGAACGTTGCTGCCCCACCAATCCACCTTGTCGCAGTACTTGTGCCCTGTCAAAAGGGGAAATTGTACCAATTATGAAAAACGATGATGGGTGCCTAGTTCGCCCTGGGAATCGAAGTAGTTTGCCGGAAATCCTAGCTTTGAGTGTGCCTTGCAGCACCCAACGTTCGTCGAAATCCTGTCGGAAAATTGTCCCGATCGTAAGTTACAACGAGGCGATTTTCGTGGCAGCGAATGCATCAGGGGCTAAATGCAACGCACTTCACAGTCATCTTTGTCTGAGCTGTCTCGGTTCCTGCCAGCACACATTACTCCAATTTCTGACTGATCTCAGTCAGCTCACAAGATGGCTCAGGCCCTCTCTGTCAAGGCGGCATGCCCCACTCAGGTGTGGAACAGGCTCAGTGAGATGACTCTGGGGAAAGTGGGAGGAGGTGTACTTCGTGTAGCTGTCCAGGAACAGGCTCCCGTTTCATCTGCTCCGCAACAGGGCTTTGTGGAAGTCAGCTCCGTCACACGACCGAGATGAAGGATGGGTTTTATATTGGATCTTCCTCGTTGTGCGCAGCTCTCGGCCGCCAAGGCCTCTGTCTTTGGCGAGGCTAAGGCCCTGTCCGTCGTGAAGATGGCGCCGGTGAAGAGGCAGGCTGCGGCTACCGTGTGCATGGCAGGTGCCCCCGCCTTCGTGCCAGACATGACCCGCCGCAACATCATGAACCTTATCCTTGCCGGTGCCGTCGCACTCCCTTCCACTGCCGTCTTTGGCGGCTGGCTGTACACCCTCGTCCCCCCCAGGTATGATTCTGACTGTCTGCTCGCCCTCAATGCCGCAGCCCCCCTCCGACGTATTTGCACCTAATGCGACTCCCATGTCAAATTACAGCTCCGGAGGCGGCAGCGGCGGTATCGTTGCACGTGATGCCATCGGCAATGAGATCACTGCCGACAAGTGGCTTGCGACCCACCCACCTGGTGACAGGACCCTTGCCGAGGGTCTGAAGGGTGATGC
>SZWC01002910.1:35372-45441 GCA_023375785.1 Penium margaritaceum
TTGTACCTTGTCACCGTCCTCCATTGGCATTGTTGCGACGTCCTGTGTGTTGCCCCTTGTGCGTTTGTCTAGTGGCCTCTGGGTCCTTGACTCCGGGGCCACTCATCACATGACGTCTGTGCGGTCCTCGTTCATCTCGTTGAGCCCTATCGGTTCTGTCCGCTTTGTTCGTACAGGGTCTGGTCAATTGCTGCCAGTTCAAGGTGTGGGTGTGGTTCGCTTTGTTGGCCCCAATGGCGCACTCTATCTGCCTGACGTTTTGTACGTGCCTTCGCTGGAACTCAGCCTGCTGTCTGTGCCTTCTCTGGATGAACAAGGTATGGACTTCACTGCTAGCCGTGGTGTTGGCACAGTCTCTCTTCGCTCTTCCCACCGCCCTGTTCTTCGTGGTGTGCACTGTGGCAAACTCTACCGTGTCCCCTTGCACGCCTCCTCTATGCCGGCCGTCAGCACTGCTCTTGCTCACGTTGCTCCCTCCCTCACCCCTGACCTTGTCTGCCTCTTGCATCGTCGCCTTGGTCATGTTCACACCGATGCCATTCATAGCATGCTGCATCTCCAACCTGCTCTTGGTCTCTCTCCCTCTACCTTCCCTGCCCCTTGCCCTGCGGACTGTCTTGAATGTGCTCAAGGGAAAATGCATCGGTCTCCTTTCTCTCCTTCTGAGTCCCAATCTTCCCATCCACTTGATCGTGTTCATGCGGATGTCATGGGGCCCTTGCCTCATGACCTCCTTGGTGACGTGGGACGCTACGTCTTATGTCTTACCGATGACTTTTCTCGCTTTCGCTGGGTGTTCGCGCTCCGTCAAAAGGGCGATGTTTGCTCCGTCATCGAGTCATGGCTTGTCCAGGCTGAACGTGCCTGTCAGCGGTCGTTGCGCATCTTCCGCAGCGACCGTGGCGGCGAGTTCCTTGGTCCCACTGCTCGCCTCCTCGAATCCCGTGGGGTGTGTCTGGAAACATCTGCTCTGTACACACCCCAGCAAAACGGTGTCTCTGAGCGTTGGAACCGGACGCTTGCCGACGGTGTCCGCACGCTCCTATCTGAGTCCGGCCTGCCACCACTCTTTGCCTTTGAGGCTATGTGCTACATGACGTGGGTCTGGAACCATGTTCCCCACGGTCCCCTTCCCCGCACCGTCATCCCGTTTGAGCGCTGGCATGGTCGTCGGGCTGACCTTCGCCTCGCTCGAGTCTGGGGTAGTATCGCTTCTGTCTGGCTGCCGGAAGATTTCCGTGATGGCAAACTGTCCCCTCGTGGTCGCCTGTGCCCCTTTCTCGGGGTATCCTCCCAGTCCAAAGCATGGCGCTTCTGGGACCCTGTCCGCCAGCGAGTCGTCGAGTCTCGCGACTCCTTGTTTTTTGAGTCGGTCTTTCTTCGTGACCTCGATCGCCTTCCCCCTGCCTCCTCTCTTCTGCCCCTCTCTCGGTTGAGGGGGGATGTCGGTCCTGCCATTCCGGCAGATCCTGTTGTCTCACCGCAACTCTCATCCTCGTTGCAATCCTCGTCGTCAGGGGCCATCCCTATCTTCTCTATGTCTCCTTCCCCCGACGTATCGTCTGCGTCCAGTTCCTCCGACGCACCCTCCTCTCCCGTCACCGACTCTCCCCAGTCTGCCTCTCCAGTCACCGACTCTCCCCCGTCTCCCGCTGTCTTGGGCACACCTCCAGTTGCCACTTCACCTGCAGTCTCTCCCGTCTGAGTCTCTGACTTGCCTCCGCATGTTACCACTGATCCTGCTCCTGCCTCACCCTTCGTCCGGGGGGGGCACCTTCGTGCACTCCCACATCGCTCTAGCACTTCCCTCACCTCAGCACGTCCTTCTCCCTTTCAGATTGCACACCCCACTGTTCACCCTACCGGCATGGACGCGTTGGGCCTAGCTACTGGGGTTGTCCACCCTAGTTCCGCCCTTGGCTACGCGCTCCTATGCTCGGAGCATGAGCGAGCCTTGGAAGCCGCCGTCTTGAGTAGTGCAGCCGAGTGTCATGCCACGTCGGCCACCATTGTCTTGTCCCCTAAGCCTTCCACTGTGCGTCAAGCACGTGTAGCCTCTGACGCACAGTAGTGGGAGGCTGCGATGCGTGCTGAGCTCAACGCCCTTGATGATCATGCGGTGTATGAGCTTGTCGATCTGCCACCTGGGCGCAAAGCCATCGACTTTCGTTGGGTCTTTCGGCGTAAGTACAAACCCAATGGTGCGCTCGACAAGTACAAGGCGCGCCTCACGGGTAAAGGGTTCTCTCAGGTCCCAGGCATCGACTTCGACGAGACGTTTGCACCAGTCGGGCGATACACCACAGCTCGAGCACTATTGAGTCTTGTCGCCCACCACGACTGGGAGCTGGAGCAGATGGATGTGAACAGTGCGTTCCTCCATGGACAGCTGGATGAGGAGATTTACATGGTCCAGCCGCCTGGCTTCTCCGATGGCACCAACCGAGTCTGGCGACTGCGAAAGGCACTCTATGGCTTGATGCAGTTGCCTCGGTGCTGGAACCAAGAAATCACCTCCACCCTTGAGAAAGGAGGATACCAACGTAGTACGGTGGATCCCTCTCTCTTTGTCACTCCACCATCAGTCCCCTTCGTGGCTGTTCTTGTCTATGTGGATGACTTGTTGATCGCGTCGCCCAGCCAGGCTGCTGTTAAGTCAGTGAAGACACTCTTGCAGTCCGCGTACAAGATGAAAGACTTAGGGCCAGCCCGAGTCTTCTTGGGCATGGAGCTTGAGCGCGACCGTTCTCATCGCATGCTTCATGTTCACCAGGCTGCGTATGTTCGTAGCCTGGGGGAGCGATTCGCCTCTTAGCTTGAGTCCACTCCCACAACGTCGACACCCATGACCCTAGCAGGACAGAGACTG
The DNA here is from genome assembly GCA_023375785.1 of Penium margaritaceum. Classification (NCBI taxonomy): domain Eukaryota; kingdom Viridiplantae; phylum Streptophyta; class Zygnematophyceae; order Desmidiales; family Peniaceae; genus Penium; species Penium margaritaceum. The sequence goes on from SZWC01002910.1 coordinate 38,242, forward strand.
CTGAAGACAATGGATTTGTCTAAGCTGGGGGAGACAGTCGACGTGACAGACTATCTTCGCGTCATTGGGTCACTGATGTATCTGGCCACGACGACCAGGGCAGATGTCGCCTTCTCAGTGAACTTCCTTGCTCAGTTCTCACAGACTCCTAGAGCATGACACATGGAGGCAACACTGCGTGTCGTCAGGTATGCTCTCTCCACTGCATGCACCGGACAATGCTATCGAGCACAACCGTCGGTTGTGGTGGATGGATACACAGATAGCGATTGGGCACATGACACCGACGCTCGGAGTCGTACAGGTTACATCTTCCTCGTTGGAGGGACTGCTGTGTCATGGAAGAGTGGTAAGCAAGGTTGCGTGGCACGCAGCTCCAGTGAGGCTGAGTATGTTGCAATAGGTGTGGGTACCTGCGAGAGTGTGTGGCTATGTCGCTTGCTTCAGCAACTTCGCGTTCCCATTCGCTACATCACCCTGCGTTGTGACAACCAGAGCACCAAGGCCATTGCCGAGCACGATGGTATGCACCACACACGCACAAAACACATCAATGTTGAGCATCATTTTGTGCGTGAGCGCATTGCTGCAGGTGATGTCCAGATCGTCTGGGTTGACACACGACAGCAGAGAGCTGATTTCCTCACGAAGGCACTCAGCAGTAACGTCTTCAAGGCAACTGTGCACGCTGTTGGGCTGTTGTGTTCGCGTGTCGATCCTGGGTGAATGGTTGTCCTCTGTTTTCGTACAGTCGCATGTCAGGACTTGTGACGCTCGTGTCAGTTGGTGTCTGTTTGCGTCGGCTGTTGGTCATGGGGGAGTGTTGGTTTATGTGCCACAGACATGTTGTGACCTCTGGCCTAGCTGCATACTCACCGCACTGACGCAAGTGACTGATGCTGGAGGGACATCGGTGCTGACGCTGTACCTCAAGTGGTGGTAACTTGTGGGCATTCAGAGAAGACAATCTAGAGTCGCTCGCAGAATTGAGCGTTCCCCTTACCACAGCATTTCACAATACAAGTGCTTGGTGACACTAGGATTTCTAGTGGGTTTTGTTTTTGCCTTAGAAAGAGGGGATTGTGGCCGGGTTGTTTTCTCGGCCTGGACTTGCATGTTCTTGAATATTAATGTGGGGAACAGGTCCAGGTTCTACCCTAGCACGACGGGGGTGCGAGCGAGGGTGGGCTCGTTGCTCGCTCGCTCGTCACCTCGCCAGCAGCTTAGGGCTCGCGTAACACCTCTGTCGATTGTTACTGAGCTACTTGCGTATTTCTCTCCTTTGCAAAACCGCCGCCGTTTATGGCGCTTTGACTCTTGCATGCTCAGTCCGTTCTTCCCTCGACCCTCACTCTCCGTCCTACCCGGATCCTCTATGCAGCGCTGGGAGCATGCACACTGCAACTGCGGTGGCAGTGACCGCCGGCGGCCCGACCGCCGAGGAGGGCTATCCATGGAGCTGAACACGTTGCCGGAGGGAGGAGGCTCCAACGAACTTCGAGTAGGCCTCAGCGTGCGTCGGCTCCACCGGACGACACCCCAGTAGCGTCGAGTCTCGGCTGTTGGTTTTTCGCGCATCTCTCATTATGCTCTGTTGTGTCCTCCCGGCTTTCGTTCTGGGCTGACGTCCTTGTTAACCTCGGTAGCATAGAAAGAGAAAAAAAACACATTGGGGCAACAAATCCTCCATGACAGACAGTCTCAGCGAGGGGTCTTCCTCCGTTGGGGGGACCCCTAGCCCTCCATTTGTTCAGCAGCTGCAGCAGCTGCAGCAGCAGTAGCAGCAGTAGCAGCAGCAGTAGCAGCAACAGCGACGGCGGCGGCAGCAGCAGCAGCATCAGCAGCAGTAGCAGCAGCAGCAACAACAGCAACAGCAGTAGCAACAGCAGCAGTAGCACACCGGCGTTCTCGCAGGCAACCCTGACCCCCTGGCTGAAGGTAGCAGCTTCAGGAAGGGAGCCCGGTGGGAGGGATTTTCTGCCTGGAGCATCTTAAAAACCAAACCCCTGGCTGCCCTTCAGCAACAGCTCGCTGCCTTGACGTAGCAGCTTGCAGCACTGCAGCCATTGGCCTCCGAGACTGCCACAAGTACATTGCTGCCATTCAATCCTCATGCGCATGCTATTCTTGCTGTGTCCGTCGCCACGCACTACCTAGCGCAACAGCACAATGCCAGCGGCAGACGGTGACCTCCGTCCTTGGCCCCACTCTGGGCGCCGGCCGTCGGCAGAAGGACTTTGAGATGCCGCCCCCGCCCCTTCAGGCCAGCGAACAATTTCAGAGCTGGAAGCTCACCTTCCGAATCTGGGCGCAGAGTGAGGGCCTGTGGCCATACTACAGCCACCCATACGATACTACCCAGGCCGACCAGTTGGATGACGCTGGTCGTGCCATACGTGCCCTCGTGCCAGTCACCCCTCCGGCTTCCCGCTTGGCCCTGGAGCCTTTCCTCGGTGACGTCACACTGGCGCCACCCCAGACCCTGCTGCCGCGTGGCACATCCTCACTCGCCCCCATCGCCTATCCAGCGACATTGAGACCAGCCGTCTACTGCAGGAGTTTAACTCCCTGCACATGGGGGAGACCGAGACTGTCACCGCCTACTGGCAACGAGCGGAGGACATCCTTCGGCGCCTCGGCACCTCAGCACCACCCCCACTGGCCGCGCTCCTCACCATCAAGCACGGTGCCACCGCTGCATACGCAGACGTCTTCATTCACTACCCGTAGGACGTCCTCTCCACCATGGCAGCCCAGGGCACCCTCATGCCTTGGGCGTACGAGCTCTTCCTCCGGATTGAGGAAGCTCGTCTAGAGTCCCACCTCCAGCGCACGGAGGCCATCGCCTCCCTTGTTATTGCCTCTGTGGCAGTCGCCTTCCCGGCCACAGCTACCTCCTCCAGCTCTTCGTCTTCGTGGAAGAAGAAGCGTCGGGGCAAGAAGGGCAAGGGTCAGCAACAGTAACAGCAGCCGTCGACCGGATCCGTCAGTGGTGGCTTGGTCTGCCACAACTGTGGCCAGCCTGGGCACGGGTGGTATACGTTCCCCCTACCGACGGACGAGGCGCGCGTCATCGCCACCATGCGTTACCAGCGGGAGCGCCATCTCGCCTCTGCTGCCGTAGCTGTCGCCGGCTCCGACGCCTCGACATTGTCCAGCAGCTCCACCACTCCGGTCGCCTCGCCAGTCCAGCAGACACCAGCGCTGCAGCCGCACCATCCACAACCGTCAGTGCCTCCGTTTCCTTCGCCGGCTCAGTCCTCCTCCTACCCGGGCTCCGGCGCCATCACTTTGCACTCTGTCTACACTCCCGGGTCGTCCTCCCGTGAGCGTCAGCTGGAGCAGTTCATCGCGCTCCAGCCCGGCCTGCCTTGCCCTCCTCCCAAGGGAAGTGCGAGTTGCGTCACCTCCTGCTCTCCTCCCGAGCCCTGCATGACTGAGGCTGAGCTGCGGTCGTGTCCCGTCTCTTTGTCTGTCTCATCGTCTCCCGTGGTCTCTGTCACCTCCATCCATGACGACATTGCGTGGCTTGATGACTGGAAGGCTCGTTTTGTGCCTCCTTCCACCGCGTCCGCATCCCTTGCTTTCTGCCATGTGACTGTGAGCGATCTGGCGACCCCTGTCCAGGACCCTGCTGAGACTTGGATCATCGACTCCGGGGCCACGCATCACATAACGGCCTCTCGTGAGGCCTTTAGTATGCTTGGTCCTGTAGGCAATGTCTCCGGTGTCCGGACGGGCTCTAGACAGGTGTTGCCTGTCCGTGGTGTTGGCGTCGTTTATCTCCCTGGTCCTGCCGGTGATGTCTTTCTGACCGATGTCATCTTCGTCCCTGGTCTCGAGCTCAACCTCGTGTCCGTCACTGCCCTTGACCGCATGAGCATGGAGGTTGTGCACTCGTGTGGTGTTGGCACTGTGTCGTTCCGTCCATCTGGTCTTTTCATACTGCACGCCACCGCTCGTGGCAACCTGTGACATGTTCCTCGCCTCTCCTCTTCTCCCGTCTCCTCCCCGTCGACCGCCACAAGCCACGTGTTTGTCACCAGTACGCTTTATCCTCAGCACACCTGCCTCTTGCACTGCCGCCTTTGCCATGTCTACTCTGCTGCCGTAGATAGCATGCTCTGCACCCAGCCGGCCAAGGGCCTTGATCCGGAGACTTTCCCTCTCCCGTGCCCCACTGAGTGCATTGACTGTGCTCAGGGGAAGATGCACCGGTCCACGTACCCCTTGTCTTCCTCTCGTGCATCCGCGCCTCTCGACCTTGTCCATTCGGACGTGATGGGTCCTCTCCCCACCGAGTCCATCGGCGAGCATGGCCGCTATGTCCTCACCCTCACGGACGACTATTCTCGCTACCGCTGGGTCTTCTGCCTTTGGCAGAAGAGCGATGTTGCCCGTGCCATCCAAGACTTGCTTGTCCTCGCGGAGTGCGCGTGTGGCCGTTCCCTTCGCCGCTTTTGCTCCGAATGCGGTGGCGAGTACATGGGTGAGGCCACAACTTTCTTGGCCTCCCGCGGGATCCACCATGAGACATCCGCGCCTTGCACACCCGCCCAGAACGGTGTCTCCGAGCGGTGGAACCAGACCATGGCCGACGTTGTTCGCACCATGCGGGTTGAGTCCGGTCTCTCCGAGGGCTTCTACATTGAAGCCATGGCCTACATGACGTGGGTCTAGAACCGGATTCCCCACGGTCCCCTACCCTGGCAGTCCACACCGTACCAGCATTGGTGCGTTCAACACGCTGACCTCCGCCTCGCTCGCGTCTGGGGTTGCGTGACCATTATGTGGTTGCCTGCCCCACAACAGGGCGGCAAGCTTGCCCCCCATGGACGGCCCTGCACCTTCCTTGGGGTCTCTCGTGAGTCCAAGGCCTGGCGTTTCTGGGATCCCTCCCGACACTACATTGTCGAGTCCCAGGATGCCCTCTTCTTCGAGGACCTGTTTCCTCTCGATCTCATTTGCTCCGGCTCATCCGTATCTATCCCGTGGCGTGGGGGAGTGGTGAGTCCGTCCTCCGTTCTACCGCTTCCGGGTGACACATCCGTTGGTCCCTCCGGGCCGACAGCCCTAGTCGTGTCCGCTGATCCCTCTGGGCCGGCAGCCCCAGTCGCGTCCACTGGTCCCTCTGGGCGGACAGCCCCAGTCGCGTCTGCTGGTCCCTCTGGGCCGGCAGCCCCAGTCGCGTCCGCTGGTCCCTCCGGGCCGGCAGCCCCAATCATGTCCGCTGGTCCCTCCGGGCCGGCAGCCCCAGTCGCGTCCACTAGTTCCTCTGGCTCGGCAGCCCCAGCCGCGTCCGCTGGTCCCTCCGGGCCGGCAGCCCCAGTCGTGTCCGCTGGTCCCTCCGGGCCGGCAACCCCAGTCGAGTCCGCTGGTCCCTTCGGGCCGGCAGCCCCCGTCATGTCCGCTGGTCTCTCCGGGCGGACAGCCCAAGTTGCGTCCCACCTGGGGCTCAAGAGGCACACGCTCTCTAAGTCCGTTCCACAGCACCCCCGGAGGACTGAGCCACCTTGCGCGAGACACGAGCCTGTCCTGAGGCCGCACACTGGGACGCTGCCTGCATCGATGAGCTCGTTGCCATCCGACAGCACCATGTGTACGACCTCGTCGACCTTCCCCCAGGTCAGAAGACCATCGGCGCCAAGTGGGTCTTTCGGTGCAAGTGGAAGCGTGAAGGGTCCTTGGACAAATACAAGGCCCGCCTTACAGCGAAGGGGTTTGCCCAAGTTCCTGGGGTCGACTACGACCAGATATTTGCCCCAGTTGGCCGGTTCTCCACCAGCCGGGCGCTCTTTAGTCTGGTCGCCCAGCATGGGTGGGAGCTGCATCAGATTGATGTGAGCAACGCTTTCTCCATGGTTCACTGGAGGGTGAGGAGCTTTACATGGTGCAGCCACCTGGCTTCGACGATGGCACCGAGAGAGTGTGACGATTGCATAAGGCCCTCTATGGCCTGAAGCAGTCGCCTCGTTGCTGGAACTAGGAGATCAGCAGTACGCTCCTTCGTGGCGGGCTCCAGCGCAGCATCGCGGACCCTGCATTGTTTGTTAGTCCGCGAGGCCAGACCTTTGCTGCTATTCTGGTGTACGTCGACGATCTCCTCATTGCGTTGCCAGACACTGCTGCCATCTAGCGTGTCAAGGACTTGCTGCACGCCGCCTACTAGATGAAGGATCTCGGGTCTGCCCGAGTCTTCCTGGGCATGGAGCTCAAGCATGATCGCTCCCAGGGCATCCTCCATGTCCATCACGCTGCCTATGTGCAGACTCTGTCCACTCGCCAAGGACCTGCTACTCTTGCCGAGCGCATCTTCACCCATGTCACCTGACGGCCATGTGAAGCTGAAGAGTCCTGACCCAGCCGTTGTGGGGGAGCCAGTTGACGTGACCACGAACCTGTGAGTCATCGGGTCACTGATGTTCCTAGCGACGACGACGCGACCAGACATCGCATTCGCCGTCAACCTCCTAGCTCAGTTTTCTCAAGAGCCGCGTCACCTCCACCATTAGGCCGCGATCCGAGTACTTCGCTATGTCGTCTCGACTCCTTGACGAGGTCTCATGTTCCGCCGTCAGCCGTCTGTTGTCGCAGTGGGCTACACCGACAGTGAATGGGCCGGCAGTCCGGACGGTAAGAGTCGCACAGGCTGGATCTTTCTGATTGGCGGCACAGCTGTGTCTTGGCGCAGTGGCAAGCAGGGATGCATTGCACGCAACACTGCTGAGGCTGAGTACGTGGCTCTTGGCTTAGGCGCGTGTGAGAGTGTGTGGTTGCATCATCTGTTGTCCGATTTGCGTCAGTCTGTGGCATCCATCACGTTGCATTGTGACAATGAGAGTGCCATGGCCATCGTCGACAATGACGGCGTGCATCGGACATGCACAAAGCACATCAACGTTGAGTATCACTATGTGCATTCGTTGTTGCGTGACGGCAGCATCAACATTGTGTGGGTCGAGACAGCACGGCAGTTGGCTGACTTCTTGACCAAGGCACTGAAGCGCGACTCGTTCAAGAAGGCTGTGAGTTCGGTCGGCCTGCGTCCGTGAGTGGCTCTCTTTGTCTCTGCCTGCGTCTCTGCTTGCCCTGGGGGAGTCTGGATGTTGACTGTGTCTCTGCCCGCCCATGTGCACTACGCCTGTGAGTCATGGGGGAGTGTTGGTTTTTTGCGCATCTCTCATTATACTCCTTTGTGTC
>SZWC01002910.1:70889-87992 GCA_023375785.1 Penium margaritaceum
TCTCTCTCTCTCTCTCTCTCTCTCTCTCTCTCTCTCTCTCTCTCTCTCTCTCTCTCTCTCTCTCTCTCTCCATATCTTTCTCTCTACCCATGTCCACTTTATCTCTGTGCTCTCTGCCCGTCTATGTGCAATACGCCTATGAGTCATGGGGGAGTGTTGGTTTTCACACATCTCTCATTGTAATCTGTTGTGTCCTCTTGGTTTGTGTACATTGGCGTATAGATGACTGACGACAAGACGCGACGCTGCTGGAGTGTTGTCTGGTGGAGCCGACACACGCTTAGGCCTACATGCATTTTGCTGGAGCCTCCTCCCTCCAACGTGCTCAGCTCCATCGGCAGACCTCCTCGGGAGTCGTGCTGCTGGCAGTCACTGTCATTGCATATGCTGTCTACACGCGTCCAGTGCTGGGTGTGACTGCGTTGTAGCATCTGCAGCACCATGTTCTGCTTAGGGTCCAAGTTTCATACTATTTGGGCACTGTTGGGACCGTGGACTATAATAGACGCCGCCTGGGTTTAGGCGGATATAACTCATTGCTGCTATTTTTCTAGGTGATTTTGACTGTACGACTACGTTTGCAGTGTACGAGTTATGGTATGGCCCAGTTTTCAGGCAAAACGAGTGATGCCTGGGTTTTGGGCTGTCAGCTGTCTAGGAGGGCTCATCAAGAAAACCCTGCCTGCCAGAAAATGGGTCATTTCTCTGATTGGCTTAGAAACTGAGTAACAAGCTCTACAGAGCTGGGGGAGAGCTAGAACTTGGAGGGGTTTTCCATTGTTTGCTCATTCTTGCTTCCCAATCAGACATTTCCAATTTTTAGTTGTTTGGCATTAACTCTGGCGCACGGGTTTCTAAGTAACAACAACGGAGCTCTCAGACTTAGACTCTTGTGCAGCAGACTGAGGGTGTGGCCTAAGCGTGGGTTCCCGCATGATGCATCAACAATGCTGCTGCCCCAACCTGCTGCATTAGATTTTCTAGCTTATACCCCTTGTTTAGATGATATGCCTGATTCCCCCCTCCCTTAGAGCTAGTGCTGTCAACTTGAGGATTTGAAATCTGGATCTCAAAGTCGGCCTCAAACCTTTCGGTACAAGCTGTCTCGTCTCGTCGGTCAGGACTGAGAAATTTTTGATCTTGTACCGAAGTGCACTTGGGGGGTCTCGATCTGGTACCGATCTTGACCTCGTTGTACGACATCTCAAATTTTGCACTAGTGAGGGCGCGTTCTGAGAGGCACATTTCTTAAGTGCAATGATGAAACAATGATGAAAGGTTGCGCGTGAGTCGTGACCAACTCATTTTGTGAGTACATCGCTAATGTGGTGCATAAATGGATAAAACCACCTAGAAAATGAGACAAATGGTAAGACAGAAGAGAATAGACAAGCACGAGGTCTTAATACAAAATCGTTCTGCAAAAGTGATATCACACGCGTGCTCATTCATTGTATTTGCCTCATATCTATACTGCTTTAATTGAAGAAAGCTACAAGTTTTGGAAGCACAAGATTTAGTACATGCAAACCATTACCGCGATTCTACAACATGCGTATGCTCGGGGTCATCTCTTGCACTATCTCCAATTGCATCTGCATCGTCATCGACATCTCTTGTTATCTCTATGATGTTGCCTACATCATCGCCCATCGCAGCGACATCATCACCTACATCATCTCTTGTCACATTTGCGTCGTCACCTGATTCACCTCCTCTTACATCCACATTGAAACCTGTTTCATATGTGTCCTCTCCTACCATATCAACATCGTCGCCACCTGCGTTGTCTTCTGTTGTCTGGCTCTCGGTGCGAGCATTGTGCTTTGTGTCACTAGTTGAGGTCCCATCTGTATTAGACCCAGTCACGCCTTTGCGGTCTCCTATCTTGTCGCTGTTCATTCGCGCGCCTGGCGCTTGTCTGTGCCTCTTCCAGTCTGCACCACACTATGCCCTGTCTGCGTGTTGTTCTGCCTGGGCCCGTGCGGTCAGCCTGTCCAGTTGATGGTGGTGCTGTTGACCCTACACAACCTACTCCTGCCTCTGTTCTTGACGCTCTGGTGGTGGCTATCATGCAGCCTAATACTGCGCTTGGATATTCTCTTCCCGCTTATGAGTTCCACCGAGCCATTATGGCAGCAAAGTTTTCTTTGCGCTTGCCATGTTCCTCAGTCACCACGGCACTCGTTTCAAGTGGCACCATGGCACGTGTGCCTGGACTGACCAATGTACAACAAGAATTCTCTGCGACACATACAAAACTCCCGGAGCAAGCCATGCTTGAGGAAATCGTCGCAATTGAGGAGCATGGAAAGGCAAAGCTCTCTCCTGTATGGCCATATGATTTCATTGATTGTTTGGAGGAAAATAGAGGCCCAGTGGCTTAGCAAAATGGTACAAGGCCCGTCTCATATCCAAGGGATTCTCCCAAGTGCCTAGTTTCCACTTTGATACCACCTTTGCACCTGTTGGCAAGTGCACCATGGCAAGGGCCTTATTGTTTCAGGTGGCACAGCAGGATTGAGATCCCCACCAAATGGACATGAACAATGTCTTTTGACACAGAAATATCAAGGAAGGTATCTATCTTGTCCAGCTTTCACGGTTTGAGGAAAGAATAGATAGGGTCTGGCACCTGTGAAAGGCATTGTATGGCCTGAAAAATCTCCACATTGTTGAAACCTTGAGATCTCCACTATCGTAGAGTGAGGAGGTTATCACCGCAACACAGTCAACCCAACTGTGTTCATGAGTTCTTCCTTTGCACTCTTTTTTGTCGTCATCGTCTATGTGGACAACTTCTTGATCACGTCTCCCGACCCTTAGGCTGTCCAGGCTATAAAGGATCTCCTCTTGTCTATGTACAAAATGAATGATTTTGGTCCAGCTGGTGTGTAATGGGGAATGGAGTTTGAGCGTGATCGCCAGCGTCGTACACTGCATGTGCGTTAGGCCGGTTCTGTCAGGATGCTAGGGGAGCATTTTGTTGGCCTATTGGCCACAGTCCCCTCTACTTCCATGCCTATGACGCCAACTAGGTAAAGGCTTCTCACGTCAGCAGACCCAACTTGTCTAGAGGAGCGTGTCGATGTCACGAAAAACCTCCAAGTCATTGGCTCCCTTGTGCTCCTTGGGACCACAACGCGCACAGATGTTCCCTTTGCTATGAAATTATTGTTGCGGTTCTTACAATACATGCATCTCCATCTACAGGCTACATTGTGCTTTGTTCCGTATTTTTCATCTATCCCACGCCTTGACGTGTACTTTTGTGCATAATCGTCTGTGGTTCTTGAAAGATACACTTACAATAACTAGGTCCGTGATTGTGATGCGTAGAGCTGTTCCAGCTACATCTTCCTTGTCAGAGGCAAAGCTGCGTTGTGGAAGAGTGGCAAACAGGGTTGCGTAGCGCAGAGCTCAACTCAGGCTGAGTATGTCGCGCTGGGGGCTCAGGTTCGTGAGAGTGTAAGGTTGTGTCCCGTCATGCAGCAGCAATTCCAACCCATCCGCAATATTACCATCCACTGTGATAATGAGACTACGCACCGCATAGCAGGGCATGATGGCATGTTTTGCACGTGCACAAAGCATATCAACATTGAGCATCACTTTGTACGCGAGCATATTTCACGTGACGATGTCTGTGTTGTGGGTGTTGACAAAAGTACTGTGCAGCGGCAGGATCAAGTTTGCCTGTGCAAGGTTGGGCTTCTTCTGTATGCTTATGCTCCATAAATCTTGTGCCACCCTATCTCATGTCCCTTGTTGTGCAATATCATTGTCATCATTCTGTGACCCTTTCTCGCTTGTGGTGACTGGCATCTGCGTGTCATGGGGGAGTGTTGGTGTATCAGTCATGGTGACTTTTGGACTTGCCGCCGAGGCTTGTCAGGATGCCAAGACACTCAATGACTACTTTGACAGAATCAGCACCAGTTGGCGTGCTCTCACATGCTCTCTAGAGTTTTCTCACTTACCACCTCCTAATTTTCTCAGTGGCACTATCCTTGCTCGTTCATGATCCAGTTGCATGGAATTCATGTTTCTACACCTGGGGCTTCTTTCGAATGTCATTCGGAAAACTGAGGGGCTCGTGCGCCTGTTGGGTTCTCACCAGGTGTTGTTGTTCAAAGCTTGTTACTGGGTTGGTCTGTTTTCCATCAGTTGGTTGGACTTGTGCGCTTTGTTGTACGTGGGTGAGACTCACACACTTGAGTGTTTGTTACTACCTTCTACCTTTTGAAGCATGTATTTGCCATCCCTCTACCTTTCAAAGCACCGTATGTCATGTTCTATACAGTGTTCCCTCTCATAAGGAACATTACTTAGTGGGTTTCTCTATTCCCTTAGGTTAGAGCCGCACTTGGTGGATCTTTCTCATTGGCAGCACAGCTATCTTGTGGCGGAGTGGGAAGGAGGGGTGCATTGCACGCAACACATGAGAGGCAGAGTATGTGGCATTGGACACCGGTACATACGAGATTGTCTGACTCCATTGTTTCTTGTGTGATTTTTATCAGCCCGCATCACCTATCTCGCTGCATTGTGACAATGTGAGTGTCTTGGCCATTGAAGACAATGATGGCATTCATTATACATGCACAAAGCACACCAGTGTTGAGAATATTCATGTGTGCACATTGTTGCATGATGAAAGCATCCAAAGTATAGGTTGAGACTGTACCACAGTCAGCTGACTTCTTGACCAAGGTGGTCAAATGCGTATCGTTCAAGAAAGTTTCCAGTCTAGTCGGTTTGCATCTGTGAGTGTGCACTTGTGCATTTATGAGTTCCCTCTCCTCATCTTGTTCCCCGTACGCCCTATCCCTTTGTGTGTTCATCATCACGATTTTGTGGCTTTTCTAGAATGTGGAGCATGACTGTGGAGTCATGCTCTTCCGTATGGAAGAGAATGACGTATGGTGTGTATTGTGGGTGCATGACCTTTGCATGTGCATGTACATTGGTGCCCATGGGTCATGGGGGCTGCTGTGATTTACACGTGGATTGCCTCACTGATCTGTATGGTGACCTCTCGGCTGGTGTACATGTTCGTGCAGACGACTGACTTCGTGGACGTTGATGACGTTGGGAATTAAGTGATGTAGGGGACGTTGCATTGTTGTGAGAGGCGTGGCTTCCAACTCTTTAAGGAGTCTCCCACTTTGTAGCAGTGCATGGTGAGCTCCATTGATTGCAGCCACTGGCGCTCATGTCAACCACAGTCGTGGACAACTGTCCTTAGTGACAAAGAGTCTGCCCAGATTCCGGCAACTCTCTTGTCTGATTTTTCTAGTTGATTCTGACTTTACAATCACATTTGCAACGTGTATGTTTTGATGTGGTCCAGTTTGCATGAAAAACGGATGACGCCCAGGTTTGGGATTGTCAGTCCTCTGGCAGGGCTCAACAAGAGAACCCCACAGGCAAGAAAATAGTGCATTTTCCTCATTAGCTAGTAGACTGAGCAATAAGCCTCATAAAGGTGAGGGCCCAGCCTAGTGTGGGAGGGGTCTCACACCACACTTCATTCTTGCCATTGACTCAGTCATTACTCGTTTTCAGCTTCAATTCTGGCACTAAATCTTGAGTGCAAGTTTTCCCTCTCATAGCTGAGCAGCCAGTGTTACTTAGCTACTCAGTCTGAACGGAGCATTCCACGCAATTAAGCCGGAGTGCATTAGGCAATAGAAAATAAACTATTCTAGACTAACGCAACATCATTTCTAGTTGTAACAACATTGCACACACTAGGGGGAGAGTAAAATGTTCATGTTACAGCTTGTATAAGAGAATTCTGCATGTACCGTACTGCCTCTTACATTTGACTGTTTTTTTCAGTGAAAATGCCAACTACCCCATGTTTTGGCACCTGTGACCCTCATATACCCCTCTGTTGGAACAATAAGCCCCATCTGTCCCAGCACTGCTGGTAAAATTTCACATTCTGTGGTACTCACTCAAAACTGTTTGCTTGCAGTTCCGGTGACAAGTACCCCATCGGAGTGCCTCTTTTCTCTGGGAAGACAGATCATCGCTGATTTTTGGCAATCACTCACCGATATCACCATTGAAAACCTGATACTTCTAAATTCATGGGTGAATGACCCACAGCTTGCACATTTTCCAGTTGCACCAAATGGAGATGTAGCACCAGAACAAAAGGAGGAGGAGAAGTGTAACAACCTCCACCGTCATGCAGCACAGGTGGCACAGTAGGAAATGGAAGATGATGTGGAAGGGGAAGAGGGACTGGATGATGATGATGACAGAGGCACCACAGGATAAAGTGACGAAGGCAATGGGCGTGCTTAGGTTCAGTCACCAATGGCAGGAATGCCATCATGCAAGTAGTCATGGTGACTGAGGGCAGGCATGCCGTCATGCAAAGTTTCAGGTACTTAGGACATGCATGCCGTCATGCTAGTGAATTTGGTGTTTCATGGCTACGATGTTATGTGTTGCACAAAACTTCCACAAAATGGAACAGGAACTCAATGACTTCAATGCATGCCTCAAACTTGGAAGAACCCATGAAATGTGACTACTGACTTGCTCATAACTATGCTAAAACAAAGTGTTCTATAATTTCAAATCGCTGTGACAAGTAGGATGTGTCCTGGTTTCGGGAATCCATGGGGACTCACAAATCCATGTCTTGGGTTTGTGAATTCAAATCTAACTCTGGATTCGGTGTTAGGAATCTGAATCTAGGCTCAGATTTGCGAACCGAATTCGGTGTGCAGCCTTACCTAGCCCAGCCTAGCCCAAATTCTTTGGTTTCCACTGCTACTTCCTGTATGGTGGGAGGAAGAGGCCGTGTCTCTCCACAGATTTGATTCCATGAGGGAATAGAGAAACCCCATAAACAACATTCTGTGTGAGAGTGCACGCTGCATAGAACACAACCTGAGAAACAGTGCTTTGAAAGGTAGAGAGAAGGAAAAGATGTTTTTAAATGTAGAAGCAAGAACAGAAGAAACAAACAAGTGTGCGGGTATAATCTCATCCAAATTCGTGCAACAAAGTGCACAAGTCAAACCAACCGGTGAAAATATATACGAACCGAGTTGCAAGCTCCAAAACAATAGTTTGCGAGAACCCGACAGGTGTATGGGCCCCTTGGTTGTCCCAAAGACAAACCGAAAGAAGCACCAGGTGTAGAAATAGAAACTCTAGGCAAATGGATCATAAACAAGGAAGGATAACATCACTGACAAAATGGACCCCAGAAGGTGGTCACCAAGAAAATTGTGGAGAGCATGTGAGAGTGCGCCAGCTGGTGCTGATGTAATCAAAGTAGCCATTGAGTGTCCCGGCATCCTGGTGACCCTTGGCGATAAGTCCAAAGGTCGCCATGACTGACACACCTATTTTTCCATGTATGCTGCCAGCCGAGTCACTTTTTGTGCAGCCCTCGGTGAGTACAAACGGCCAGTGACAGAACGTTAGTCCATGACATGGGGTACATAGAACGTATCGCACCACATGAATGGCTGCATCTATGTGTAAATAGTGTGGGGACTGGGAGAAATTGGCCAGTACATTTACAGCAAAGTCAACGTCCAGCCGCGTGGTGGTGGCAAGGAACTTGAGTAATCCAATGATAAGAAGAGAATTTGTCACGTCAACATCCAAACCAAGTGTGTCAGAATCAGAAGCTTTCAACTTTATTTGACCGTCTGAGATCATGGGTGCAGAGGCATTGGGTGCAGTGGACAAGAGGTCTGCAAAGCGCTCGGCTAATGTCTACATGTGGGCTGCCTGACACACACTTAGAATATCGTGGATGCTGTCGTGCTCAATCTCTATGCCAAAACATACCTGCGCAGGATGAAGGTCTTTTATCTTGGAAGTGAAATGCACCAAATCCTTCACTCGCTGGAAAGCTGCTAGGTCAGGCAACGTGATGAGTAGATCATCTACATAGACAAGCATGGTGACCAAGGTGGTCCCAAGTAGGGTGAAGAAGAGGGCTGGATCTGCGGTGCTGCGCACTTGGTCACCCTTCAAGAGGGCGCGGCTGATCTCTGTCTTACAACACTTAGGTGACTGTTTCAGGCCATCGAGGGCCTTCCACACTCGCCAAACATGACCCGTGCCATCTTCAAAGCTAGGGTTCCAAAGCTGGACCATGAGCTCCTCACCATCAAGAGTGCCATGCAAGAAGGCATTGCTCACGTCCATCTGGTGGAACTCCTAGCCATGCTGCAGACCATGCTAAAGAGTGAACGACTGGTGGTGAATTTGCCAACGGGCGTAAAGACCTGGTCAAAGTCCACTCGTGCTAATTGTGCAAAGCCCTTGGCTTTGAGCGGCACCTTGGTACGGTTGCAGCCACCACTGCTTCTCCCGTCTATGCTTCCTTCACTTACTCAGCATCCACGTCCTCCATTGGAACCAAAGTTGTTATGACTCGATCCTCGAATCCTCCCATGCCTTTCATTGAGCCTATTGCTACATGGACTCCTTATCTGGTGTAGTCACATCCACCGGTAAAAATCAGCTACACACAGGTACCTCTCTCAAGCATGATCACACCCCACTACCTACCGACTCCTTGATCCTTTGCTCACAAGCACCAGCTGGAGCAGTTCATTGCGCACTGCCTTGGTATCCCCCCTCATCAGTCCCAGGGGAGTACGGGTTTTATGTCTGCTAGTCAAGAGATGACAAACAGTTGTTAGACTAGGAATGCTCTCTGTGGTGACCCCCCTGTGGATGGCCACTGTGTTCCTACCCCTGTCTTGGATGATTGTGTCCGGCTTGACGATTGGTAGGCACACTTTCCGTCTCAGTATCATGTACAACGCCCGTTTCCCACGTCATGTCAAGTTACTGATTGCATCGTTACCGCATCCTTCCGTGATCCTGATGGCACCTGGATCACTGAATCCAAAGCTACACATCACATGATGTCCTTTCATCACGCGTTCAGTATGCTTGGCCCAGTTGACAATGTCCGGAGTGTTTCACTGGTTTTGGCTAGATTCTTCTTGTTCGTTGTGATCATCTGTTTTTTGGGGGTTCACTGCTCTCAACCGCATGAGAATGGATGTTCTGCACTGTTGTGGCATTGGTACAATCACTCGTCCGTCTGACCATGTGATGTTACATGCACAGTCTCGCGATAAATTATGGTACGTCACTCATTTGTCTTCTGCATCCTCACTCTTGTCTTCAGATAGGGCGCATGTCTTTGTGATGAGCAATATTTCCTCACATCATACTCACCTCCTACATTTTTGTTTGTACTACGCATTTAGCTCTATTGTTCATATCATGCTCTGCACGCAGCCTGCCCTTGGCCTTGACTCAGCCAACTTTCAGTTGCCTTGCAAAACTGAACGCATCCACTATGCTCAGGAAAGAATGCACAAGTTCTCTTATCCTATGTCCTTTTTCCTAGCCTCCCACTCACTTACACTGTTCTGTTCTGACCTCATGGGTCCCTTTATTGTCAAGTTTTTTGCAGAGTGTGGTTGATACGTGCTCACCCTCATTGACGACTACTCTCATTTTTTCCAGGTGTTTTGTCTTTGGCACAAGAGTGACGTAGTGGCTGCTATTTTTTATTGGCCCTTTGCCGCGGAGCGCGAGTGTGGTTATCCCCTTTTTTTCTTCCATTCTGACCCGGGTGGTGAGTTTATGGAGGAGGGGGATGATTTCCTCACGAGCTGTTGCGTTAGGCATGAGACTTCTACGTCACATACTCTGGAGCAGAACAGTGGTTTTGAGTGCTGGAACCACTCCATGGCTGATGTGGTGCCCACTGTGAGGATTGAGCCAGGTCTCTCCGAGGACTTCTTCTTCAAGGTCACGTCATGCATGACCTTGGCTTGGAATAGAGTTCGCCACAGTCCCTTGTCCTGTTCTGTTAAGCCCTACCAATATTGGTGTGGATGGTGCGATTATCTTAATCCTTCGCACATATGGGGTTGTGTTGCCAGCGTCTGGCTCCCGAAGGAACAGCGGGATGACAAACTGAATTCCCATGGTTGTCTCCACACCTTTCTTGGGGTGTCTTCTTAACCAAAGGTTTGGCGGTTTTGGGACCTTGTTTGGCATCGTATCAAAAGAGTCGCATGACACATTGTTCTTTGAGGATGTTTTTTCCACACGATCTTCCTTTTGTCCGTGTCGGGCCCCTTCCGGGCTTCTCACCACCATTGCATGAGAGAGATTCTACACCGGTGTGTAATGTTCCTGCCTTTCGGTCAATGTCTAGAGTCCCTAGCTCCAGCCCGTTGCCTAAACGTCCACACAAACCGGATCCCTCCAGTGTACCAGAGTTCTCATCTGAGTTTGTTCTTCCGACTACCGACCGCGCATCTGAGTCCACCTCTTTGGCCACTGACTCCGCCCACCAGGAAACTAAGTCCAATCATTTGACTGCTGAGTCTGCCACCTAGGCGATAGTGTCCATCGCTTTGGTTGCTGACACAGACATCCAATCGAGCAGTTTTCTGGCTTCTGAGTCGGTCACTCTACTAGAGCAACTTGCTGTGGCCTTACCTCCTTGAGCCTGGCGAGTCCACTTTTCTAATGTTGATCTGACATAGTCACGTACTCCTGGTGGTATTCTTTGTCCACACACCCTACCACCTCCACCAGGCATGTATCGTACCATTGCTGGCCGTTCCCGGTCACTACCCTCCGTTCCACGCCTCCATCTCACATTGTAGTGAGTGGCGAATCAGGGAGGAAGGCCTTGGGTCTGCATGCCCTTCCTGTCATCAGATTGGACATTCATCCTGGAACTGCATTGGGTTATTCCCTAATCTCTCGTGAGAATCAACGTGCTCTTACTGTCTCGCTGTCTTGTTTTCCAGTGGGTCTTGGCACCTCTTTTCTGTTGACAGCCATATCCTCTTTGCACGCGGCCGGCCAACAGAGCCTCCTTCAGGTGAGGACCACACCTCACATTACTAAGTGGGATGTTGCTTCCAAGGATGAGCTAGCTGCCATCGATGAGAATTCTGTGTACGAGCTGGCTGACTTGCCTCCAGTCCGCAAAGCCATTGGGGCCAAGCTAGTTCTTTGTTGCAAGAGGAAGCCAGATGCCACGCTGGCATGTATGTCAGGTTCAAAGAGGCTGCTGATGCTGCTCTGTAAGAGAAATCTATGCAGGAGGAGCTTGATTCCCCAAAGGAACATGATGTTTTTAACCTGGTGTACCTGCCCAACGGACGCAAGGCAGTCTCAGATTGTTGGGTCCTGAAGCACAAGCTGAAGCCAATTGGCTTTGTGGAGCGCTACAAGAAATGGCTGACAGATAAGGGTTTTTCTTAAATCCCTGGGGTCGATTTTGACCAGGCCTTTGCACCTCGTGGTCTCTTTACCACTTCTTGCATCCTCCTCATCCTTGTGGCTCAGAATAAAAGGGATTTGGAGTAGATGGATGTGAACAAAATCACTCTTACACAGCTGACTCAATGAAGTCTACATGGTCCAGACGCCTGATTTCACCGACGGCACAGACAAGGCCTGGCACTTGCGCAAGACCTTGTATGGACTCAATCATTTTCCTCATTTATGGAACATCAAAGGCATGTCCACTAGTGAGAGGGGCGGCTATAGACATAGTTTCGTAGATGTAGCACCCATTCTCAGCCCATTGACTGAGCCTCTTCTGGCCATTTTGGTCTATGTGGAAGACTTGACATTGCCTCACCAGTCCATCTGCCGTTCATTTGGTCAATTCACTTATCCAATCAGTCTACAGGATGAAGGAACTTGGCCCAGCAAAGGTCATCCGTGGCATGGAGCTCGAGCACAATCACCAATGCCACACTCTTCAAGTTCACCATGCTGTGTATGTTTGCAGCCTGAAAGAGAGCAGCTGACTGGTGTTCCCACAGCTTCCACTCCCATGACCTCTGCGAGCCAGCGCCTACTGGATCAATTGGTCATGTTTCTGCTGGGGGAGCTGGTGGATGCTACTGACTACCGATGCCACCTACTACCGTCATTGGGTTTCTCATGTACCCTGCGATGACCACACGCGCTGATGTGGCATTTACAGTCAACTTCCTAGCGCAATTCTCACAGCAACCTCAAGCCCACCATTTTGAGGCTGCTCTTTGTGTCGTTTGCTATGCCCTCTCCATAGCGCATGTTACACTGTGTTATGGTGACAGCCATTAGTAGCTGTCAATGGATCGACTGACAGCAACGGGGCTCATGACACTGATGCCTTGAGACAATCTGGGTATGTTTTTCTTGTCAGTGGCACTGTTGTCTTGTGGAAGAGTGGCAAACAGGGACTTGTAGCACGCAACCCTTGTGAGGTCAAGCATGTGGCACTTGGCACAGGTACGAGAAAAAGAATTTGTGTGTGCCCATCCACTGAATGATCCTACGCTGCGATAACCAGAACACGAAGGCCATTGCTGAGCATGATGACATGCACCACACACGCACCAGGCACATTAATGTGGAGCATCACTTTGTGCATGATCTCATTGCGGCAGGGGAGGTCAAAGCCGTCCGGGTTGACACACATCAGCAACGTGCATACTTCCTCACGAAGGCTCTTATAAGTGGCATGTTCAAGTCTGCTGTGCATGTTGTTGGCCTGTTGCATGCTTTGTGATCCTCCTCATTGACTCTTGCCTTCTGTCTCTGTGATGCCCCCCTGACTGTGGTGCTCCACTACTGTGTCACTTGCATATTGTTCACATGCCTCTTTTTCAGTCTGGGGGACTGTGCATCTATGGAGTGTGAGGGAGGTTTGTTACTTGGAATCTCACTGACTTTGGTTCTGTGCAAGTTAGCAAGTGCATGTGGCTGTGTGTGCCTGCGGGTCATTGGGGGGTGTTGGTGTTGGGAATGAAACCATGCAGGTGATCATTTGACTTCACTCACACTACCTACCAACACTACCATGCAGGAAATAAACAAGTATTCCAGTGCACATGGAATGTGGGACATTGCATCAGAGAACACATCTCAAGGTGCACGAACTCCAATGAAACATGCCACACATGATTGCTGGTTGTGATGACCAAGAGACTCGACAGATTGAACTGCATGATGATCATTCTGTGCTAGACACTTTGTGTGCTGGCTGATGCGTTGAGATGATAACACTGGCTCGGAGCTAGACATGAGAACTAGACATTCATGTTACATAGGCTTGTGGCCGATGTGGCACATCTTTGTTTTGCATGACTGTGTGACTGATTGATATTGTTGTGGGTTGCTGATACCTAGGGGCCGTACTGTCTGGCTACCTGGTCAGCAGCACAAGTAACCGCCACCGGATGAACCATACCTCGTGGGTGGCTTTGAGGTGACCAACACGAGATAGCCTTGCGTGGGTGGCCTCGTCAACCACAACAACTCTCTTGCTTGCTACTCACTTGTGGTGTTCAATAACTTCTTTTCTAAATCTTTTCCGTCACTCCCAATCCATGGCGTGAGTTCTACAAGAGGTAATCCTTCTTCTGCTTGCTCCTGCACACTTTGGCGTTCCCCCTTAACTACTGAGTACGGGGGGGGGGGGGGGGTTGTTATCAGCAAAGCAGCAGAGCAAGTATAAGACGCAGTTTTTTGCGACGTGATGTAACACAGGCAATAGCGTGCTGGAGCAGAAATAAAATGTCTGCAAAATGAAAGAACAGCAAACTGTTAGCAGCAAGCGTGATGGTGACCCAAGCATCTAGAATCTTTTGGTCCAGTGGGCGGGCATCGGGTGCTGCCGCAGCTAATTCATGGGCAGCAGAAGCAGCAAAAAAGTAAGCCCCGACTCAACAAATTCTGGCAGGAAAGTGTAAGTGGGCTACCATCTTGCCAAACAGCATGCAAGCAAGGTGGCAGCCACGTGCAAGCGTCATGTCAGCATGCGTGATTTAAGTCAGAAACATAGACATGCAAATCTGCTCACAGAAAACTCACTCACCTCAGGTAGATGGTAAGGCTGAATACAGCACCTCATTCCTTTAAACAAACCATTTTTATGAGGTTTGTATGAGGTTTTTGTCAGGAGGAATTAGGTAGTGTTTCCATACGATCGCATTGTTTACACCAGTTTTCACAAACGTTTTTTTTCCTTTTTCTCAAACAACCAGGAAACTTCTATAAGCCAATCTTGGAAAGCGGCAGTTAGTACAGAAAGAAAAAAACTTGAAATAGCCCTTTGTGTCATGTCCGTTATGGCACTTTTCAGCAAATTTGCTTACTTGGAAGTAAGTGAGGGAACTCATGGTTCCTGACACTGAGAAAATCATTGACATCTAGGGGTCACTTGCATCTGCAGCGGGTGGCTGCCTCACAGAGCTGCAAAATCTGAACGCTGCAAGGTCATACCTTGTGGCTGTTGATATTGGTGTCCAAGTGCTGACTTGCTAAGGATGATAACTGTCCACTTGCCTCCACACACGCACCACAGTAGGAGAGTGATACAATATGGCTGCAACACTAAACGGATGGGTTGTAGATGCAACAGAAATCTCAAGCTCACCGTGTGTTCTCTTCGTTCAACCGATATTCCTTCTCCCATTTGTGCAGCCTGAGGCTTGTGCCATTGGGCCAGCGGGCAGCTAACATGGGTGATAATGGTTCTGAGCTCACAACTTACAGTAACATTCTCACATACACTTTAGAATGATGTGGCACAGTTTCCTATGCATGGTATGGACTGTGGTTGTGTTGGGATAGCTACTGTTTCTGATCCTGATGGGGTCATGCTGCCATAAGTTTCCAGCAGCAGCCACTCATAGCTAACTCCGGTAAGTTCTGGTTCAACCTTGGGGGTGGTGGTGAGCTCGCCTCATTCTTGATGCACTGGGGAGGCTTGCTTCACCAAGCTAAGTCACAACCAATCCTTCAAACTCAATCACTCACTCATTCATTTGTAAGTGTGACCTTTTTGTCTCTGAAACCATTGTGTCTATCACCCTCTTGCATTTAAATGAGACACATGGAGGGGCACAAGGGAAGAAACAGGGTCACATGCAGGTAAGGTAGGCGGGGTACATGCAGGGACTGACGTAGGTACAAGAGCAGGTGTTCCAATTGGGACTGACCCAGGCACAGGACCAGGTGTACCAGTGGGATCTGGCGCGAACACATGACCAGGTGCGTTGATGGGGACTGGCACAGGCGCATGATCCGGTGTGATGGTGGGGAATGATGTAGGCACATGATCATGTGTGCTAGTGGGGAATGACGCAGGAATGGGACCAGGTGTGCGAGAGGGGAATGACACAGCCACTTGACCTACGACCATGATAGCCGAGCCGTTATCAGCCAGAGTTAGGACCACAGGTCAGGAGCCCCAAACAAACCAATCCACAGCCCTAGACTTCCCCCATCCGCTGGGAAGCCTAATAGTTGCAGATGTGGTGGAAGACCAATAAGGGAATGCTTGACAGGTCTCATTAAGTGATAGCCTCAAAGAAGAGGGTGTTGTGAGACCCAACAATGCGGTGGCAAGTGGAATGTAAAAACCTTCAGCCTTTCAAGTACCGGAAAATCAAGAAAGGCACACATGCAACACTAAGGAGAGACCTTGGACTCTTGGTGGTCTTTGGTGTACCAGACGCAAGCCAGGGAGCCCAAGACACGAGTGAGAAAAAGATCAACATGATGGCCAAACCACAGCTCGTACGGCGTGACATGGTCCGGCAAAAGTCTGTGTGGCAGGGTGTTACAGACCCACGTCATGTAGGAGAAGCCCTTAGAGGGAAAGGAATCCAGAAGACTGCACTCAGACTGCATGAACCAAATCACATCGTCCATTGTGCGGTCCCATTGCTCAGAAACTATGTTTTCCTGCGACGGTACAAAGGTGGAGAGCTGGTGAAAGACACCACGCTGAGTAAAAAAAGCATCCATTTTGCCCATGAACTCACCGCCATGATCTAATCAGAATGTGTAATGAGACTAACGCTCAGCCATCATGAACCACAAGCGCAAAACCAGGGCAATATTTCTCTTGTGGCGGAGGTCGTTGCTGAGGGTCAGGATGTATCAACTTTGAATTAACAGGGAATCTAGTGGAAGGGGGTCGAGAAGGTCTGAGTGGACCAGATCCAAGAGGTGCAGTTTGCAGGAGGTGGGGACAGGGTAAATGCAGCAATTAACCTTACCCTGAGTGTAGAAAATGGAGTCAGTCCTGGGTGGCTTCTTGAAGGAAACCGCATTAAGACCAAGGGCTGGCTGGCTATGTCCACATGTTCTTGGAAACAGCTTGGTACCACCTGCATCACAATCAGTTGTTGAAATTAAGCAATGTGCCACAGATACCTTGCTGGATGCTCCTCATCACACTCTGAACATAGGACCCAGAAAGTATAAATCTATGATGCATCAAGCCAAGTTTTGTTTTCAGTTCCCTCTTCATTACACTCTGAAAGGCTTCTCCATGAGAATAATCACAATGAGACGAGGTGACTCTGGGCCACTCATCTCTGACAACACACTTGCACTTCCCTGAATGTGAAGCACTTGCAGCTGATAAAGTTCCGCGATGGTGTGATCATGAGGATCCTGGTCCCCATTGCTGCCCGGGAAATTGGGTGTCTCTATTGCTTTCATGGTCACTGCTTGCATTGAGAACCAATCACCCGAAATTCATGCACTGTGGAAACAGTGGAAAGAACAGTTCACCATGCAGGGGAGACTACTAAGAACCTTCCAAAATACGTGTTTTCTTACTTGACACACGTTTTGTAAACAATGTTTTGAGGAATTTCCCTCTAGTTACATCAGCAAGACATAAATGGGAAACTTGCCGTGATGTTTTATCATGACTAAGGAGAAAAGAATTTAAAAACTCACACAAATTCCATTATGCTAAGGTTCATGAACCTAAAAATTTGTACAGTTTTTTTTTTCAATGTTTTTTTAGTTCTAACTTGAATTTAATAGGCTGATTGCATCAAACATCGCATTTTTGCCCATGTTTCCTGAACTAAAGATATGGACTACACAGTGACCTACTTGTGTCTTAAAAAAGTCAGAGTAGTGAGCGCAGTAGTTTTTCAGAGGATACAATATGACTAGGTTGAGGAAGTTAAAACTCCCAGTATGGTACGAGCTATTTGATCTATGAAGGACGTTCTTTTTTTTTTTTGGCTTGTCTGAGCCAATCTC
>SZWC01002910.1:91168-120850 GCA_023375785.1 Penium margaritaceum
CCCCCCCCACCCCCCCCCCCCCCTTTCCCCCATCCCTCACCCAACCACCACTAAAAGGATATGGATACATGTATCAAACCAGAATACACAAGTATAGATTTCTATTCACAACACATACACCCAATCATACATCTTCTCTTAAAATTACCACATACACTTTCTACCCCCACAACCCCTCCCTCCCATTACACCCAACGACCACCAACCAACCTCAAACACATAAATCACACCAACATACAAAAGTACACATCCTTACATACAACCCACACACCCAGCCATACACCTCCACTTGAGCACCCCATATACACTTTCCACTCCTTCTCCCCTCTACCCAGCCTCCACTCACCAAATCACTCAAAACAATGTATACAATTGTATATCTCCAAAAAACACAAAGTGTCAAGCAATAAACCTCCTCCTGAAATCCCCCCATACACTTCAACCCTTTCCCTCCTCCATCTACCCAACCACCACTAATCAAAAGAAAAAGAAAACAAAACAGTCTACATGGGAGTATCTTGCATGGAAGCTTCCTAGTGTACCAAACAGCATTATTCGCACCTCACCTGTTGCATGAAAGTCCTTTCATAAAATCTACCTCACGGCATAACCCGCTTGTGTGGCCTTGGAGGACATCCACTGTTTATGCACCGCCTAGAGGTGGCATGTGATCCTGCTCTTGTCAAGGGCTGCTTGCACTCTGTGTATCGATGAGCGCTTCCACAGTTGTAGCAGTGGATAGAATTTCTACTGCCACTGAGCGTTGGCTCTGGCTCTTTCTGCCCCTTGTTGTGCCCCTTCTTACCTTGTGTGGCCTCTGTAATGGAGCCTGCCTTGTTGGAAAAGAGGGAGTGGAAGAGGGAGTGGTAGAGGCAAAGATAGAGACAAATGAGGTCGGAGGTCTTGGAGGAGTCCCAGTCACTGCCACAACAAGAAGTTTCTTTCAATGTGCACGGGCTACCTCCCTGGCCGATGTTGCCCGAGGATAGTAGCACTGAACCCAAGGAAAGAGCCGGAGGTACTCCAATATCTTGTAGAGTGCTACACAGTCAAAGTCGGAGAAGAGGCTAGAGTACTCCAGATGCGCCCTCAGCATGACATTGTCAAGGGCCCACAGCTCTTTCCTGCCACCAATCCCAAGGCATGTCTAGATGCACATTGCACGCCTCTAGTACTAAGCTGCAAGCTCTGAAGATCCCTGATGGAAGTAGTGGAACTCGCGTAGACGGCCTGCCCTTGTCACATGGGTTTCCGCAACGAATAATGTCAGAGCCAGCTCCAAGCCTTGTCAAGGATCCACCCCCATCCCTTTCCCCTATGAGCTAAAGAAGAGACATAAATTGAAGTATGTCTCCTGTGGTACAGCATGGAGCATGTCATTAATCACTCTCAATGCTTTCCAGACCTGGCCGGCATCGGCAGTTTGGTACTGGCTGTGGTGGTAGGGCCAGACGCCCTCCGCATGAGCCTACACCTGAAACAGGACCTCCAAACAGTAAAAGCCTACCTCGCTCTCGTAGTAGGGTAGGGGAGTCTCAAAATCCTTTGGCCGTCACTCCTGGGGAGGGTGATCTCAGGCTCTAGAGGGGATGCATCTAGCATGGGTATACCGCCATCAAGTGGAAAACATCTGAAGGAGAACTCCATCATCCGCCTCGAGGGGCCATAAACAACTAGTGGCACTTGTGTGTCAAGCCACGATCCTGGTCGTATTTTATGAAGGTGCTTGTTAAGAACACAAACATCACTCACATGCAGATATTCAGCTGTCTCCTTCGTGTCCTTGGTGTCATCCTTCTCAGGTGAAGGCTGCTGCCTAGCTGAAACATGAGAGGTGGACTACCGGGCCAATGGTGCACCTGCAGCAGCTCCACTTGGCGTCTAATAGAAAACCCTTGAATGCCCCTGTAACAAGTCAAAGATCTCCTGAACATCTCCGAGCCCATTGATTTCAGTGGATCTTGCCATGTGCACGGTTGAGGTCATGAATTGCCTGCCATCATAGGCTCATCCTGACTCAAAGGATGCTGAGGGGTCCGCCGGATCCTTTCCTTTGTCATCACTTGATGTCATGTGCGTTATTCTGTATGGATTGTGATGCAAAAGTGATCAAAATGGAAAAGAATCAACGTTTTTTGAGGAGTTGAAACGTTGGAAAAAATGATGTCCCTGTATTTTTTTTTTTGGCTAAGGCAACGATGAAGTCAGCAGTCACTCTGATTACATGAGAAGGTATCTGCTGTCATCACTAAAAAGGAATGCTGACATCAGCGGGGTTGGAACATGCCGGCTCCCCACTGGAGACAGTCTCACATCTACCCCTGTTTCTTCTCTCGCGTGGCTTGGGTGCAACTTTGTACGGCCCAAGTGGGGATGACGTCGTCACCCCCTCTCACATCAGGCATTGTGCTTGTTTGCTACTAGCTACTGCTGTTGCACCTGCTTTTGTACAGAAGTGCAGCAACATTTTTTTGCAGCTACGATGGAAGCCACATCTCATGCGGCTGCTCTGTGTAGCAGTGCAGTGTATCTGCGTAGCGTAGATGTGTAGTCGTGCAGTTGCATAGCTGCTACTGGGCATTCCTACAACTGCTAGTGGTGGTCCTGCAGCAAAGATACTGATGCTTCTGTTTTGGCTGCGCTACTTCTGCTTGTTTCTCTGTCGCCACGTTGTTGCTTCTGTCCCACTGCTGCTGCTGTAGCTTCTGCTGCTGCTACTCTGGCCGATGATACTGCGTCTGCCACGTTACCATGTTGCTGCTGCTGTAGCACGGCCATTGTTCCATGATGCCAAGCCGTCACGCTCCCACCTTGTGACACCACCACTTTGCTACTGCTAATGATGATAATCTGCGCTTATTTTGTTGCTCTGGTAGTGGCAACAACTCACGCTATTGCTTTCGGTGCAATTGTGCACTCATGTTGGTAACATCGTGATACCACTGCTGTTGATTTTTTCATGCAGCTCAGATGCTGCTGTATACTACGGTGGGTCACCAAGGGATGGTGTGGCCTCCATTGACCATGGATGCAATGGTGACTCTCACTGCTCTTGCCGGTGCTGCGTCTCTTCCATGCAGCTCAGCGAAAATGTCTTGCTGCTCTGATACCATGAGAACATGCTTCAAAGCTTCCTAGCTCTACTTTTGATGATGTGGCAACCCATCATAGCTGATACACTAGCATGCAAGGCAGGTGCAAAAAAGTGAGGGTTTAGCTAGGGGAAACGTGCATTTTCTCATAAGCTTCAATAGCTTCAATGTGCACAGAGAGATGTCAACTGACAAGCTCATAGTATGAATACCTCCCATGGTGCACAGTGGGTAACGCATGCAGTAGGGCCAATTTGTCCAGAAACCCGGCTTGAAATCACTCTTTTTGGAGAAAAAAAAGTGCACATGCATCCAAACGCACCACCGTTTGAACCTATGGATGCAAAGTCTTGAGCCAGATGCAAAGACCACACACAGCTATCGGTCTGGCACTGACCGGCAGATACAAAAAAAATACTAATCAGGCCCAAGGCTAGTTCATCGAGAAAACTCTAGAGGCTGCAGAAAAGGGGCAGAGTACCCAGCAAGTGTCCAGGATGTCGTGGCAGCTTTCCTGCAGTTGCTGATGGGTGAAACACCACCTGAAAGTGCTCTTGTTCCAAATGGGTTTGCATCAGGGATCTTCATTTCCATGGACACAGTCAAGTGTATGAACAGACGAGAACGTATTGCAGAAAAAATATCTGCAAACAGAGAAAAGAATGGCTCACATTACCACAGGGATGCCGTGCCATTTCACGGCTACTTCCTTACCATTCTTCTTTGCTGGTATGCCCTCACGAGATCACCACAGTTTTTTTATGACAACCTCTCAGTGACCTTTGTTTTGGTGGTGTTGTTGTCGTTTGTTCTTCGCTCAGTTGTGTATGGATTCTGGTTTTGCACTTTCATCTGCCAGTTAGTCCATTGTCCATTGGGACAATGGAGCACCGCGTTCAGTTGCCAAGTACACGCTAACCATTGTTTTGGATCTTGGAGTAAGGTTCTTCTTTTTTCACCGGCTGGTTTTACTTGTGTGTTTCCTTGCATGCATGTGGGTGAATATGTTCCTACACTTGGTTTTTTTCTTTTGTGTCAAGCGTAGCTTTTTCGCCTCTCCAACTTTCTCTTCACCGTCTGTCATGTTGTGTATCTTGTAATGTACTCTCTCACATACAACGTTGCAAAGAGGGGTTTCTTCATTCTCACGCATGAGCAATGAGCATTTTTTAAAATGGGGAACAGAGCCAGAGATACTCCACTCCATGGATCCGGGATCTGATTCAGTCAAAGTGACATCCGCTGCAGCATTCTCACCACCGCGGCATTCGTCCAGTCACTTAATCCTCATCTAGGGCAGTACTGCTGCCCCGGCACTTAAGGTGCTCCAATCTCGCCCTCCTGGACTGCGGCCGAGTCACGGCCTATACACTCCGCCCACCGTAGGCCCACTCTCTACGTGTCACTGGAGCATCTAGGCTCCATAGCACCAGGGTACTTACGCACCAAGGCAATACAGCACTGCAACAATGCAACATCAAGGCATAGAGGCACAGAGGCATTGTTGCACTCCGGTCCCCCGTCACCAGAGAATCTTCACTTTACCTCATTGCAGCACCAAGGCACCGGAGTACTGAGGCACGGTAGCGCTGAAGCCTCGTTGCTCCGAGACACCGCAGCACCCTACCACCAAGGCACCAAGGTGCCAAGGAACCGCAGCACCGCAGCACCAAAGGCACCAAGGAACTGAGGCACTCTTGCACCCCGGCATTGAGGCACTGGAGCATTCTCGCTCTGCCCCATTTCTGCTCCGCAACACTACAGCACCGCAGTACCAAGACACCAAGGCACCAAGGCACTGCAGCACCACAGCACCAAGGCACCATGGAACCGAGTCACTCTTGCACGTGGACATTGGGCCACCGGAGCATTCTCGCTCTGCCTTACTGCGACACCATAGCACCGCATCACCAAAGGATTGTAGCGCTGAAGGCTCATTTCTCTGCAGCACCGCAGCAACATAGTTTCAAGGCACCAAGGCGCCAAGGCACTGCGGCACCGCAGCACCAAGGCACCGAGGCACTCTTGCACTGCAACAAGGAGGCACCGGAGCATTCTTGCTCTGCCTCATTGCGGCACCACAGCACCACAGCAACAAGACACTACAGCGCTGAACACACAGGCCCCAAGTAGTAACAGCAACAGTAGCGGCAGTTGTATACGCGGCCACTACGGCCACATCGGCGTCCCCGCCACATACCGAGCCAATTCATGTTGAAATAGTATGCACCTTTTCCACTGCCTAGCTGGCTAGCTACACATATAGGGACAAGGCATGCACTGCTCTATGGTCCCTATTGTCGTCGTCAAGGCTGTTGGTAAGGGTGGCTGGTTTGTCGCCATTGGGTCTATGACCGGATTGGTCACAGAGACCATAGGGGTTGCTACAGTTGCTGCAAAGCTTGCCACGCTAGTATTCGCTGTCGCTTTAGGGTTTGCGTGCATCGGCACATTCTGCTCCTCCATCGCCGAAGTCGTCGCCAAACACCCGCTGTTGGTCGTTGGTTGTACTCTTTTCCTCACGTCGTAGTCGCGAAATCTGCAAAGTGTTGACTTGTGAGATGCGCCGAAGACTTGTGCAAGGTAATCCTCCAGATGGTAAATGTAGTCAAATGCATCTCCACACCGCTGCGTTGTGATACCAAGTGTTACGCCAAACAGAGTGTAGATGGTGAGTAGGTAGAATTTGTAAGGCAAAACACGATGGAGAATTTAGGACACTTGAGCAATTCATAATTAGCGGTAATTATACTTCCATAAGCAGTGTCAAAATGATTGAACATGTATATGTAAGTGTCGAGTTACGAATGAAGCACAGTGAGGGTCGTCGGCTCAATTGTCACGCGACTCGTGCGAAGTTGCTACGTGAGTGGTCGGATTTGAAAAGGTCCGTTGAGAAGTTGGGGGTCCTTGAGAATCGACGGTGGAGATGCGTGATGCATCTTTATATATCCAGATTTGTTGTGATGCGTTGAGAAGTCAACAAAAAGGTCATGACACTTCTGTTCGCAGGCTTGCAAGAGTGGTCAAAGCTGTCATAAGGTTCGAGAACATCCACTACAGGCTGGGCAGTTGGCCAGTTTGGCCTCGGCCATCGGAGTAAACATTGCAGTTCTCACGACGCGATGGGCTGTTTATGAAATAACACAAATGCCCACTCAATAAGATTAAGAACTCGTGTACGTCTGGTGCGTAACACCCGGTCCGTCAACCATCTCTTCCATTCTAAGGAAATGGTCTCTAGAGAACGTCATCCCTCCAAACTTTGACTATCTTAAGAATACCATACAAGAAAACCACATACCTCCAAAACCAAAAGGCATCATAATCAAAATCGCAATCAGAAGCCTTCAAGTACGAATTAGATTGTACATCCTACCACAACCCTTTGAGGTCATTTGTCCACTATGCATATTTCACACAAAAACAATCACACTCGCCTTCGGTCAAGGCCTGAAATCAGACACATTATACAATAACTCAACAAGTCATTAGAGTTGTTTTTTAAAACAAAACCATCATACCCTTCTTGTTTCAGCACAATCACCCACATTTCAAGTGGTGGCAACTTCTACATGCAACAGAAGCAACGTTTCACTAACACTGATGCAAAATGCAAGGAACCCTACTGCCATCTTTTACCACAAAATACAGACAGCCTACACATACAACTCAACCTTCATCTATTATAATTCTTCAAAATTCCCAAAAAGGGCCCTTTCTATATCAAATGATCACTCAACTAGTCGTTACAAGCACCTTTTGCAAAAAATACTCAACGCGCCACACCTCATTCTTCACCCTCTATTATGCTCTATTTGAATACACTGAAACTATAACCAGGTGGGGATGAGTATTTCAGTGGATTGTTATTCCTGAGTCACGTGGCCTGAGGCTCCGGTCTAGAAAACAGCGCCGACACAATGGCAACTGCCGACCGTCCAAGGGAATTTCACCCAAGGATCACGATCACCCCCAAGGAATTAACTATGCCTCTGGTGAGACCTAGCTACCAAGGTGCTTTCGCTCAAGGTCTTAGNACGCGCCACACCTCATTCTTCACCCTCTATTATGCTCTATTTGAATACACTGAAACTATAACCAGGTGGGGATGAGTATTTCAGTGGATTGTTATTCCTGAGTCACGTGGCCTGAGGCTCCGGTCTAGAAAACAGCGCCGACACAATGGCAACTGCCGACCGTCCAAGGGAATTTCACCCAAGGATCACGATCACCCCCAAGGAATTAACTATGCCTCTGGTGAGACCTAGCTACCAAGGTGCTTTCGCTCAAGGTCTTAGGGACTCCTGCCCTCTAAGCCTTCTCCTTCCTTGGTGTAAGAGCCCAAAAAATTAAGTCAGCACTCTCACACGAGCAAGATTACAACCACCTTAGCAGTCCATATCAAGCTCAGTCTCAAGCGCACAGCTCAAACAAGAGACATCAAGTGAAGGAGTAGTTGAGACAATGGAAAGTACAAGGCATAAATAGCTGAGGAGTGCCTTTGGCAGCCGAAGCGTGTGCGCCTCGGCTAACCCGAAGCGTGCGCGCCTCAGCCGATGTCACTCCTTAAGTTAAGGAGGTCATCCCCTCAATCAGGGAAGACATCCCCTGATCCAAGGTACATGTTGCATCTTCCAATCCGACCGTTGGATCAGCCCGAAACTTGGAAAGCTGACAGTTTGACACCTGCTCTTTCCATCGGTACGGTCAGATTGACAATCTGAATAGCCATCAGAAAAAACCAGGGGACTTATCCTTGAACAAGGACAGTGCATGCCTGGTCTGTTGGACAAGACCCAGGGGACTTGCTCCACATGAGCAGTGCATGCCTGGTCTGTCCACTACTTGCCAATTCTGGAGACTAGTGGCCAAGGGGCATTCATAGAACAACAATCTCTCCCTTGCACCTCTGGCCACTTTTCTTGTCTTCAGTCTTCGTCACTTACGCTCTTCATGCCAATACCCTGTCTTCCTGCAAGGTGGAGTTCTCGGTGAAGGGGTTTTGTCAGCATGTCTGCCCAGTTGAGCTTGGACGCAACATGCTCCAACTCCAGCACTCCCTTAGTGACCAGGTCGCGACTAAAGTGGTACCGAACTTCGATGTGTTTTGTCCTCCGCGTCAAGGTGCCGTTTTTGGACATGTCAATGGCAGAATTGTTGTCCACCTTGACCACCGTTGTGGCCGATTGAGGTGCTCGTATCTCTTGGAGGAGGCTGCGCAACCACATTGTCTCCTTGCACGCTTCCGCTAGAGCGATGTACTCTGCTTCAGCAGTGGAGAGGGAGACGCACTTCTGCTTGCGGCTTGCCCATGACACGGCTCCTCCGTTCAGCACGCACACGTAGCCCGACGTGGACTTGCGGTCGTCAACATTCCCGGCCCAATCTGCATGAGTATACACCATGAGCCGCAAGGATTCCGACTGTGGTACCCCACGGTACTGGATGCCCAAGTGCCACGTGCCCTTCAAGTAGCGAAAGATCCGCTTCACTGCTTACCAGTGTTGTGGCCCAGGGTTGGCCACATACCTGCTCACCTGTCCCACAGCGTGGCAGATGTCGGGGCGAGTCGCGACCATTGCATACATTAGACTGCCCACGGCAGACTGATATGGCACGCCTGCCATGTCGACCTGCACTGCTTTGTTGGTAGGAGCGGCACCTAAGGTGAGGATGCCATCTGCTGCCATGGGGGTGCTGACGGGTTTGCAGTCCTCCATGTCGTACTGCTTGAGGATGTGATCAATGTATTTGGTCTGGCTGAGCCTGATGGTGCCGGCTGAGCAATCCCGCGTGACACTGATGCCTAGGTAGTACTCAAGAGGTCCCAGGTCTTTCATCTGGAACCGGCTGCTCAGCTACATCTTGATGTTCTNGTAGGAGCGGCACCTAAGGTGAGGATGCCATCTGCTGCCATGGGGGTGCTGACGGGTTTGCAGTCCTCCATGTCGTACTGCTTGAGGATGTGATCAATGTATTTGGTCTGGCTGAGCCTGATGGTGCCGGCTGAGCAATCCCGCGTGACACTGATGCCTAGGTAGTACTCAAGAGGTCCCAGGTCTTTCATCTGGAACCGGCTGCTCAGCTACATCTTGATGTTCTTCAGCAGATTTGTCGATGATGTGCAGATGATGAGGTCATCGACGTAAAGAGCCACCAAGACGAGGCCATCCTCTTCCTCTCGTACGTACATACTGAGGTCGTTCTCGCAGGTACCGTACCCTGGACCCCTCCATGAAGGTGTCCATCACCTTGTACCAGCACCTCGGGGCCTGTTTCAGTCCATACAATGACTTGTCGAGCTTGCAAAATTTTCCTGGTGGTGCATCCACCCCCTGAGGCACCTCCATCAGGACTTCTTTGTCAAGCTTTCCGTAGAGAAATGGAGTCTTGACATCCATCTGGTGAACCTCTAAGTTCTTGGGTGCTGCTGTTGCAAGGAGAGACCGGATCGTTGCAAAGGTGACGACGGGTGCGTATGTCTCAATGTACTCGCTCCCCGACCGCTGCGCAAAACCCTTGGCCACCAGCCGCGCCTTGTGGCGGTCGATGGTCCCATCCTGCTTCAGCTTCTTGACCATGACCCACTTGCACCCTACAACGTGAGCGCCAGCGGGCAGGTCCACCAACTTCCATGTCCTTTTCCCCTTGTGCGAGGCCAACTCGCTTTCGATGGTGGCCTTCCACGTGGCCCCATCCGGTAGAGCAAGTGCTTCTGCCACTGTGGACGGCTCTCCCTGAGCCACGAAGGCATACCTCAGACCAGTCTACTCACCAGTTGTAGCATCATACTGTTGTGGTGGGATAGATAAGCGCGAGCTGCCTCTTACTGCCTAATGCTGCGACGGCTGCTGCTGTTGCTTCTGCTTGTGCTCCTCTTGCTGCTCTGGTTCTCTTACCACAGACTCTCCCTCAGTGGAAGAGTCCTCATCATCATCAGAGGAGGAATCTGAATCAACATCAGAGTCCTCTGTTGCGCCTCTCCCTGAAGCTACCACTCATCTTGCCTCTGTTGCCTTAATGCTGCTCCACCCCTGTGGTGCCTCATCGCCTGTCTCCAGTAAAACCAGCCATTCACCCGGTTTGGGCACTGACTCGTCCTTGAACTGCTGCTCTGCTCCTACGACAGCCTCGTTGAAGTCCATGTCTCTACTACGAATCAATTTGTTGCCTTGTAGATCCCAGAGCCTGTAAGAGCGTTGGGCACTGTCGTACCCCAAGAGCAGACATTTCTTGGCCTGCGGATCCAGCTTACTTGCACCCTTCCTCGTCAGCTTCTTGGCATAGGCCTGGCAGCCAAACACTCACAGATGTGAGACATCTGGTTTCTTGCCCGACCATGCCTCTTGTGGGGTCATCGGCGGCAGCTTCTTTTTCCCCTTTCCTCGAAGGGCTGATGCAGGTGTGGGGTTGATGATGTAGGGCGCTGTCCTACTAGCCTCGGCCCAGAACGGTCCTGGCAGCTTTGCTTCATACAACATCGTTCTTACCATCCCGAGGATGGTTTGGTTGAGCCGTTCAGCGACATTGTTGCTCTCGGGTGACTCAGGTACTGTGCTTTCTCGCCGTATCCCCTGCTCCGCCAGCCAGCCCTCACAGGCCTTGTATTCCCCACCGTTATCACAACGATGGGCCTTGACCTTCTTGCCGGTCTGCCGCTAGACCATTACGCCAAAGTGCTGCAGATGCTCCTTCACCTCACTCTTCTGCTTCATGAAGTACGTCCAGATGTTCCTCGTTTTGTCATCTGTGAAGGTGAGGAAATACCTGCAACCTCTGACTGAGGTTGTCCGCATCGGCCCGCACA
Organism: Penium margaritaceum; assembly: GCA_023375785.1. Lineage (NCBI taxonomy): Eukaryota > Viridiplantae > Streptophyta > Zygnematophyceae > Desmidiales > Peniaceae > Penium > Penium margaritaceum. The sequence continues at coordinate 102,071 of SZWC01002910.1, forward strand.
CTTCGGTGTGGACCAACTCGAGAGATTCATTCGCCAAATTTCCGTGCTTGTTCCCCTTGCGCCCTTTCCTCTTAGCCCTGACCATGAGGCAGGCCTCACATACATTCTTCACCTTCCCCGCACCCTTTCCCTTCCTCAAGGCGAGGCCTCGTACCAGCTCGTGCTTGCCCATTGTCTCCAACGTGGAGTGGGCGGCATGGGCCAAGCGCGTGTGCCAAAGGTCTTGGCTACAGTTCGCTTCCGATGCCGTGGCTGTCCCAGCGACTGCTTTGGGTTGGGTGGGTGCTGCAGCTTCCACTGATTTTGTTATATCTGCTGCTGTTGACGGGCGGCTGCTTTCTGCCTCTACCACCTGACTGCCCCCGGCAGTCATGGCTGCCCTAGCTTCGGCAGCACCCTCCACCTTGGTTTGGAGGATGTAGAGGCCGTCCACGCGTGGAGCATCCGCCACCACACTCTTTGTAGCGTACTGTATTTTCAGTGCCAACATGGGAAGGATAACGACCCTTTTCTTGTCGAAGACGACCGTCATGTCTCGGTCAGTAATCTTGCCGATAGAGAGTAGGTTGGCAGCGAAGTTGGGCAGATAGACTGCCTCGGTGAGCTTGAGCTCCTTCTCTTGGCCATTCACCTGGATGGTGACCAGCTTGTCACCCACCCCTTCAGCTGGTTCCACCCTCCCGTTAGCACAACGGAAGTTGAGGTGGCAGGGGCCCATGGAGGTGAACCCCCGTTTGTCGTTGGTGGAATGGTGATTTGTGCCAGAGTCAAGTGCAAAGGCCCCTGGCTTAAGGAGTGCATTGCCAGCGCCAGTCGTGCCTTGTGCCATCAGTGCGGTGGGCTGCTTCCCACCCTTGCCTCCCTTGTCACCCTTCTCTCCCTCTCCCTTGACCCCTTCCTTCTTTGGAGCACGGCACTCGCGTGCCCAGTGCCCTGCCTTGCCACAGTTGTGGCAGTTGCCAGGCCGTCGCTTGCCCTTCCCCTTGCCGCCTGCCCNGCTGCTGCCCTGAGTTGCTAGTGCCGCTGCTGCTTGCTGCGCCCTTAGCATAGGCTGCAATGTTGGCCTCGCTATGGCTACGCCGCATAGCCTCATTGCGGATGTACTCTGAGATGTTGGAGTACTTCACGTGGTCCTCTGGCCAGCCACCAATCACAGTAATCATGGGACCCCAGCTTGGTGGAAGAGCCATGAGGAGAATCATCCCTTGCATGTCGGCTTCAAGGCTCCAGCCCATGTTGCTGGCTTGCTGAAGGAGAGTCTCAAACTGCTGCCAGAATTTTAGAACGTCCTCGCCTTCAGTCAACTGCATCCTCAGCAACTTTTGGAGGATGAACAAATGGTTGGCGAGGGAGTCACTCTGGTAGACCTTGCATAGTTTCTTGTATGCCTCAGCTGCGTTTGTGAGGTCGGAGATATGGGAGAGCAGATGCTACTGCAGTGCTGAGACCAGAATGGCCATGCATTTCTTGTTGGCCCGCTTCTACACTGCGAGCTCCTCTGGTTGGGATGAAAGTGGTTGGGCAGCCTCCCCTGTGAAGTATGGGAGGAGATCACGGTCATCGACTATGATTTCAAACTGCCACTTCCAGAGAGAGAACCCTGTCCCATCAAATTCAGGAATTGGCGCATACATGCCACTCCCTGCCTTTACTGTGGACGTCACAGATCCAGTGGTGGCCACAAGTGTGCTGGTCCACCAGCCTTCCTCGATGGCGCTCTTGCCTTTCTCCTCCATGGTGGGTGGAGCCATGGTACCTGCGGTTGAGGCAGATCTGATTCCGTTGAGGCCGCTCTGCTACACCTGCTGTTGATGCCGATGTCAGGCTGATGGAGCCAATGTCAGGCTGATGAGAGGTCTTGGATGGAGGCCCGAAGAGGAGCACCTATAGGTGTGATAGAGCGTCTGTGCTCCTCACGTTTGCTGAGCTACTGAGCAACCTGTATGCTTTTTGCAACTAAGTCTCACACTAGGCGTGGGCCCATAACCCTTTTGTTATTCCTGAGTCACGTGGCCTGAGGCTCCGGTCTAGAAAACAGCGCCGACACAATGGCAATTGCCGACCGTCCAAGGGAATTTCACCCAAGGATCACGATCACCCCCAAGGAATTAACTATGCCTCTGGTGAGACCTAGCTACCAAGGTGCTTTCGCTCAAGGTCTTAGGGACTCCTGCCCTCTAAGCCTTCTCCTTCCTTGGTGTAAGAGCCCAAAAAATTAAGTCAGCACTCTCACACAAGCAAGATTACAACCACCTTAGCAGTCCATATTAAGCTCAGTCTCAAGCGCACAGCTCAAACAAGAGGCATCAAGTGAAGGAGTAGTCGAGACAATGGCAAGTACAAGGCATAAATAGCTGAGGAGTGCCTTTGGCAGCCGAAGTGTGCGCGCCTCGGCTACCCCGAAGCGTGCGCGCCTCAGCCGATGTCACTCCTAAAGTTAAGGAGGTCATCCCCTCAATCAGGGAAGACATCCCCTGATCCAAGGTACATGTTGCATCTTCCAATCCGATCGTTGGATCAGCCCGAAACTTGGAAAGCTGACAGTTTGACACCTGCTCTTTCCATAGGTATGTTCAGATTGACAATATGAATAGACATCATCAGAAAAACCCAGGGGAGTTATTCTTGAACAAGGACAGTGCATGCCTGGTCTGTTGGACAAGACCCAGGGGACTTGCTCCACATGAGCAGTGCATGCCTGGTCCATCCACTACTTGCCAATTCTGGAGACTAGTGGCCAAGGGGAATTCATGTAACAACAATAACCAGGAGGGGATGAGTATTTCAGTGGATTGTGTTAAAGCAACCACTGAACCTCCAACCACAGGATTACGACATGTGGCCAAGATGATCCTGGGGGTGAGGGTCAGTGGGTGAGAGTCCCACATAACCCATACTGACATAAGTCTCGTGGGTACCTGATCTGTTGTGACTTTTTTCACATGGGGCACAGTCCTTTGACAAAAAGCCACCGCATGAGAGGGGAGGATTCCCTCAAAGGCACAGCATAGGTTCCCTCACCTCCAAGGCAGTCTAAGCAAAAAAAAATTAATTTGCCTGGATACCCACACCTCGCGGACTATTCAGCCAGCATAGAGGGCAGAAGGAAGTTTTGACATGCCATGTACAGCTGACTAAAAACCTGAACCGGATACCCATGAGTAACATGTATCCTCGCGGCATGCTCAAACTTTGAAATAAAGTAACAAAAAACAAACATGCCGTTCCTTTTTAAAGAACGAACGGTATGCTGTGTACAATTTTGATGATTTGTTTGAATTATTCAAATCATGTACGGTTTATTCGGGAATTGTGAAGTCATCTTTACAACAAATTGCACCGGTTGGGATCTTGGACTGAAATCATCGAGTTCTAACATACTCAAGTATGTAATAATGTGGTTATAATATTTGTGGCGTATGATTTCACTGCAATTTTGAAGGAGGTAACAATGTTTTTGTACGAGTATGACATAATTATGTGTACGTTTTGTCAGTGTTCCATAGCAGAGTCATGTTCAGTTGAGCGTGAATAACACTCTAGTCTGTGTATGGATATGCCATTGCAAAAATCTCACCTTGCAGTATATTGTTCCGAAAACACCGGAATCTGGTGTGCCGTCTTTGGTTTGCCGAACGCTGGATACGCGATGCCAAGGTTAGTGGTCTGGGTATGCCATTCCAAAATAAGTAGGTGCGGACACACAAGCTTAAACATTGGACATGGTGGGCACCTCGTCCTTCTCCTTCTCGATAACTATAGTTACATCTGTATTTCGTGCATTAGACACGCCATATCCAAATTCGAAACGTTTTCCTCTTTGTTAACGCTATATCTACCGGCCATGCGGAAACACATGACGTATGCAAATGAGCAAGCTATGTCCACGCCGCATGCCATCGAACGAAAATGCATTGATGTCATCAAACTTCAAAGAAAAATGAAAAATCCCTACATAGAGGGATTTGTGACTTTTCTGAAAAAGATTTGCAAGGGCTTTGAGTGGGGGTTCTAAAACACTCCATGCATTGAAAAGGAACCTGCTGGGTCCCGCTACCACGGGGCCCAGTAGGAGCCCGCACAAAAACAAAACCCTTAATGTGATTTAGGGCAGGTTTTGAAAGCAGTTTGCATGTATGAAAATTGGTTTTCTTTTTCGGAAAAAAAACTATTTGGAAAAGGCATTTTTACCTTATTGAAACCAAGTAATTAGAAATTTTATTTTGACTCATGTTACGCCAAGCGCAACATGGATGCTTTGCGAGGATGAGGTGCAGAGAAGACAATGATTTAAAGAATTGGATCATTTGTACATTGAAATTAGTGTACTTCAATGACAAGTGTCAAACACGCCAAGCGCATACATGCAAAAGCAAAAATTGGAATGATGAATATGTTGGGTCTTGGGTGCCCAAGCCAAGCGACGCGTGTGACATCATGTCGTGAGTGGTTGCTTCAAGAAATCCCATCTAGATATTGGGTGGTTTCTAGAATATCAGGGTGCACTTTAGGTGTAGCGGGAGGGCCGGTTCGGCCCTCCCTCCTCGCTGATGCGAGGGGTGGTTACGCACCACCCCTCGCGTCAGCGAGGGCTGGCCGGCGGCCAGCAGTTTGCTGGCCGTCGACCAGCTCGCTGCCGGCCGGCTGGACGGCCGGCGGCCGGCCAAGCGACCGGCCGGCCACCGGCCGGCCAGCCGCCAGCTGCCGATCGCGGCCTCAGCCGGATCGGCGGCTAGGAGGCCACGAGGGCCTCGAGGGCGAGGCCTCGTGGCCTCGTGCCCTCGTCCCCCCTCGCCCTCCTTGCAAACGAGCAAGAGAGGATGAGGGACAGGGGGAGCGAGGGGGAGGTCGAAGTAGCTGGCGCGAAATCGCCGGCGTGCCTCGCATGCGACGATTTCGCGCCAGAACGACAAAAAGAAACTCGAAGTTCGTTTATGACGAACTTCGACGTAAAACAAACGGAATAACTCGTGCAAACACACAAGTTCGAGGTAAAAACCCCCGGTTTGGGTCCCAAAACCAGGGGTTTGGTTAAAAACGGAAATGGGCCTCCGGAGACTCGAAATATTCGAGTCTCCCTGCTCTGGGTCGTTGATGACGATTGCCCCTCAGTCTTGCGAAGGGGGTAAACCCCTGACGCGGACTGAGAACGCCATTCTGCGAACTCCGACGACGACTTCAGAGCAGGAGCTGGAGACACGGCCCGTTACAGTGGTTCTCAGAGTGAGACGACCCTCGCGACCAAGGGTTCGACGGAAACGGCGGCTACGACATAGATAAAACGCCGCCAGCAGCTGCAAGTAGCAGCAAAAACGCCAGAACGGACTACAGCATCCACACTTCACGGATTGAAGCGCAGAAAGTTGCGTTAGAGAGCTTGAAAAAAGCTCTACTTTGTGGAGACACTTTCTTCCAGTATCTCCACACTTCCAGGGGGCTAGGAGGATTTTTGTGGGGCGGGTTGGGGAGTTCCCACCTCTAAACCCACAAAATCCTCCTCATTTTCAAGGCTCCTTCCGACCTCCTTCATCCAAAAAATTGGGACAGCGTCCCTCCCCAAGCTTAGGGGCTCTCACGACCTGAGAGCACCCTAAAAAGAAGGAGGGTGACAACTTGGGGACTTTTGGCGGCTCCCCCAACGCCGGTGGCTCAAGGAGGACGCCGCCAAAGGGCGCAAGACGCGCAAAGAAGACTCAAGAGGAGGCCAAGGAAGACAAGAAGACAGGAAGAAGACAGGAAGCTAGAAGAAGGATTGGAGGAAGTGCTAGGAATTGTGTAATTCCTCTCCTCTTGCTTGTCCTAGCTTTGTGAGCGGTACTCACATTGTTTGTTAACTCCTTGTATTGTAATTTTCTGTTTTCCTAGGAACTAGTGCTTGCCAAGTGCCGTGAGTCACGGCTTAGGAAGTCTAGTTCTAAAATCCACGACCTTGTGCCGACGTGGCGGCCTAGGAAAATAGGTATTTAAATTGAAATTGCCTCACCGATCGTGAGAGCAACGTCTAAGGAGGCGATTCCTCCTCGTTGTGGGGTGATCCTCACAACAACTTTCGCGTGCTAGTTGCACGAGCGACGGGATGGCAANCAAGTGCCGGACCGTCTAAGACCAACAAGGGCAAGGTGGTGACGGCGTCACCACGAGCCCTCGGCGGACTCCAAGTGTTGGGAGCCGCCGCCGCGAGCACGGTTGCCAACCCAAAGGCAACCGTGCCGCCAAGGGCAACCATTCCGCCTAAGGCAACCGACGCCAACCTCGGCGACACCGAGAAGCGTGCGGAGGTCGCAAAGGTGCTCGACGAGCACGTCGACGCGCACATGGGCAATCCCCATGCGACGGACGACGCGATGGAGGAGGATCTTCCGGAGGAGGATCCTGTCAAAGAGCACGACGTCGACGATGGCAAAGGCGACGAGGATCGCGACCATCGCCATCGTCGTGCGACAAACTCGAGCCGATTGCTCGAGAAGGGCAAGACGCTCGTCGCATCGCCTCAAGCTGCCGACGGCAGCGAGACTGCCAAAACCAGCAAGGGCGTTGAAAGCAGCCACACGGGAAGTTCCCGCGAGAACGAGCCGGACGACGTTGCCGCGAAGGCAATTCGCGATGACTGTCGTAGGCTCGCGGAGTTTGCTGCCGAGGCCGCAGGCCGACTCAAGATCACCACCGGTGGTGGAGATACGGCACCACTCGGAGGAATGGAGGCGGACCCTCCTTCCTACGATGCGGCTGCAATGGGGCAAGGCAGCGCCCACTCGAGCGTCGTCACCGACGACAGTCTCCTCCGAAAGGTGGGGCTCCTTGGAGGCGTGTACGCGAACCGTACCCTTTGCAGTGGGTAAGGGTGCACGGACAACGCGAGGCCCTGGAGGCCATCGCTGATGCTCTGACGACATCAGAGCTCAAGTTCGCGTTCGCCAAATTGCTGGCCCACGTCGGGCAGAGCATCACGGACCTTGACCGTGATCGCCAGCTGCAGCGCCTCGCCGCCCATGAGGCAAGCCGCCGATGCATTGACCTCCACAAGGCGTTGCAGAGCATGACCCAGGTGCGGATGCAGCAGCAAGTGCAGCGTGTTGCAGCTGTGGAGGCCACTGCCGGCGGCAGCGACGACTTGCCTACCTCGACGACTTCGGGGTCGGTCATGAACACGTCCTTCCTCCACAGTGTGGAGATCTTCCGGAAGGGCGTGAAGCTGACCGACTGGCTGAATCGCATGGAGCACGTCCTACGTGTGCACAAGGCACCACTCAGTCAGTGGGGCGACCTTGCCACGACGCGGCTTGAAGACAAACTCTTCAAGTACGTGGTCAAGGAGTGGAGTGCGCAGCAGCCGCACCTCGAGTGGCAGCCCATGCCATGGAAGGCTTTCTGCACGATCATGCGCAAGAAGTGCACCCAACGCGAGGAGGCGCAACGCGCCTTCCAGAAGATCAAGGACTTTAGGCAGCTGGGTAGCTCGCTCGAATCCTACTTGAGCGAGTTCACCGCACTCGTGGAGGAAGCCAAAAGCTTCACCGAGGGCGATGGGACTCAGACGTTCAAGTACCCAGAGTGCATGCTGCTGGAGTACTTGCGTGATGGTCTCGCCAGCGAGAAGCTGAAGGACAAGACCACCAGGACAGCCACTGGCCAAGCTTGGACAAGCTGGAGGGCGTTGCGCGACTACATGAGCGAAGTGTATTTGGCAAACCCGAAACACTACTCTGATGCACGGCAGAACGCGCGTGCACATCAGGGGCGCGACATGCGCGTGGACGCTGCAGGGGCTGGTGGGTTTGCTGGACAACGGGGCGGGGCCAAGGGCAAGCAGCCTACAAACCCTTCGGCCAAAAAGGCTGGTGGATACAAGGGTCCCACCAACAAGCGCAGCCGCGAGAATGACGAGTTGCAGGCGGCGCGTGAGCGTCGCAACGCAGCCTTCCGCGAAGGGCTCTGCCACAACTGCATGCAGCCGGGCCACTTTAGGGCTCAGTGCCCTGAGGCTGCTGGTGGTGGACAAGAGGCCGCGGCGCTAGCTGCAGCAGCAGCACCTCGTGGGGATGGTGCAGCAGGAGGCCGTGGACAAGGCCGTGGACAGGGTCGCGGTCGCGGCAATGGGCCCGGCCGTGGTAACGGACAGGGCCGTGGGGCGGGTTTTCCCCACCCCTGAGTGACGTCAGTGGGGACCACTCAGGGGTNTGTTGTTTTCTCCCCTCTCATTGAACCTCATTCTGCACTTGCTGATCGACATTGCCCACTAAATCTTGCATCACCAGACGAGATGCATGACCAAACCTGCTTAGTGGTGGCGACACCAACCACTGTGCAAGAGTTGTGTAATGCGGTGATTGAAACAAACGCCCTCAAAGCGATGAGTTCAATCACATTCGCAGTACCTTTAGTCGATGATTTCAACCCAATGAAATTTAAAGACTGGAAGGTGCTGGCCGAGTTCACACGTGCCCACAAGATGTGGACTCAAGTGGGTGAATCATGGGAGTTGCGACGCCCGTCGTACAGATTCCGTGTTTATCACAAACTCGGCTTACCATCGTTGATTCTGTTCACTCGGAAGAGTGGAGGCAACATGACGATGCAGTTCAAAGGACACCTAGCTGGTGCTCCCGTGAACGTACTGGCTGACACTGGAGGGGACGACTCTTTTGTTAGCCTTGGCTTCACCCGACAGGTTGGCCTGAAGTACGAGCCATCGAATGGCGCAGTTTTTGTCGGTGACAACCGTACGGTACCCGTGATCGGTACTTGTAAAGCAAAACTTTGTATTCAAGGGTACACACAGAGTGTCATGTTAAAGGTACTCAACCTTCTTGACCCGTTCGACGTGGTGCTAGGCGATCCCTGGCTCCGTGACAACAAGGCTCTAATGTGCTTTGAATCAAAGCGTTTGATCCTCCGGAAAGGACAACGTCGCTTTACATTGATTCCGAGTACGGAATTATCACCGACCCGGCTCAAAGTCCATGCCAGCTTGTCTGCAATGCAGGTCAAGAGACGTATTCGACAAGGTTGTCGATACTTCTTGGCTCAGCTGCTGAAAGTGGAGGACGACGTGACGGAAGACACGCCACAAGAGATCAGATCTCTATTGGCGGAGTTCTCGGATGTATTCCAAGACCCACCAGCTGGGCTTCCACCAGAAAGACACATGGGCCACACGATTCCGCTGCAACCAGAGGCGACTCCTCCATTCAGACCCATGTATCGCCTTAGTCCAGCAGAAAGGCGAGAGGCCGAACGCCAAATCAAAGAGTACCTTGCAAAAGGATGGATCGAGCCAAGTAGCTCGCCGTACGCTGCGCCGATGCTTTTTGTGAACAAAAAGGACGGTGGTTTACGCATGTGCGTGGATTACCGGGCGTTGAACAAGCTGACGGTGAAAAATCGACTCCCCTTACCGCGAATTGAGGACCTTTTTGACCAGCTCCAAGGCGCAAAAGTATTTTCGTCCTTGGATTTGTCTCAAGGGTATCATCAAATCCGCATCACGGAAGATGATGTGCCCAAAACCGCGTTTTGGAACGCACATGGGACACTATCAGTTCCGAGTGTTATGCTTCGGGCTTACAAATGCCCCGGCAACCTTCCAAGGAGAAATGAACCGAACGTTCGCCAAGCAACTCGGACAGTTTGTCTTGGTTTACCTGGATGATATCCTGGTTTTCTCCAAATCAATGGAAGAGCACATAGAACATCTGCGTGAAGTTCTCAAAATCCTTCGGGAACAGAAGTTCTATGCGAAAGTGAGCAAGTGCAAGTTTGCACAAGATGAGCTCGAGTACCTTGGACACATCGTCGGCAAGGACGGCATCCGTGTCGACCCACAAAAAGTCCAAGCCATTGTGGACTGGCTACGCCCCGAAAATGTGGGGAAGATTCGGTCTTTCCTCGGCCTTGCAAACTACTTTTGACGGTTTATACAAGGGTATTCGACCCTGGTAGCACCGCTAACCAGGCTCACGCGAAAAGACGTGCGTTGGGAATGGACATCTGATTGCGAGAACGATTTTCTCAAAGTCAAAGAGCTTCTCTCCACGGCGCCCGTTCTAGCTCTTCCGGATCCATCACAACTGTGGGAGGTTGGATGTGATGCGTCGGTAGTAGGACTTGGAGCCGTCCTCATGCAGAACGGTCACCCAGTTGCGTATGAGAGCCGAAAGCTCATACCCGCGGAAACGCGGTACACGACTGGGGATCAAGAGCTCCTTCCGGTAGTACACGCTTTCAAAATGTGGCGTTGCTATCTGGAGGGTGCTGAAGGGGGTGTGACGGTCGTGACCGACCATAATCCATTGGTGTTTTTCCAAACGCAACCGAACCTGTCAAGACGACAGGCGCGTTGGAGCGAATACCTGAGTCGATTCTCGTTCACATGGGAATATCGGCCAGGACGCATCAATGTGGCCGATCCACTAAGCCGACAGCCTGTGGAAATTAAACCAACCACTGAGATCAGTGGGTGTTTTATGGCCATTGCAACAGCAACTGCACAACCAACAGATCCCCCTGCACCTCTTCGTCAACCACCACGAGAGATAATCCATTACAACGGTTTTATAAACAGGATCCGGATGGGATACTGTGTGGATTCTTGGTTTCAAGACTCTCCAAATCTGGACAAGTACGGCTTGGTGGAGGCCGCGGGAATCTTCTGGCACGGAGAACAAGTTGTTGTGCCAAACTCGGGAGACCTTTGAGCAAAGGTTATCTCCCAGTTCCACGACCCGCCGGTCGCAGGTCACGTGGGACCCCGAAAGAACGGACAGGCACTCTCGGACCATTATTGGTGGCCAGGGTGGAGTGTCGATGTCCGTAAGTACTGCATGATATGCGACCCATGTCTCCGGAATAAGGCTAGTAACAAGAAGCCTGCTGGACTCCTCCAACAGCTTCCCATTCCTGGGACTCCATGGGAGTGCGTCAGCATGGACTTCATTACTGGTCTTCCGGACACGGCCCGTGGCCATGATGCAATACTGGTGGTTGTGAATCTTTTGACGAAGATGACACACTTCATTCCTACAACCACTGACGTGAACGCAGAGGAGACCGCTCGTCTCTTCTTTGAGGGTGTCGTAAAGTACCACGGCTTGCCGTTGCGCATTATCTCCGATCGAGATCAAAAATTTGCTAGTAAGTTCTGGCAAAAGATGCACGAGTACTTCGGCAGCGAGTCGCAAATGTCGACAGCATGTCACCCTCAAACAGATGGACAAACAGAGCACATGAATCGCACTCTGGAGCAGATGCTCCGCATGTACGTGGACCCTGCCATGCAAGATTGGGACGAATTCCTAGCACCGGCAGAGTTTGCGGTGAACAACTCGGTGAACAAGTCCACACAGTTCACACCGTTCGTGTTGAACAGTGGTCGGCATCCAATGGTACCCTCTTCATTGGTGAAGAATGGGAGTACAGGAGGACAGGTCCCTTCTGCTCAAGCCTTTGCCGAGCGCATCGACTCCTTGTTATCGGAGGCGAAGGGTCACCTTCAAGCAGCTCGGCAGCGACAAAAGGCATATGCCGACAAAGGTCGCCGGGAGGTGTCGTTTGACATCGGTGACAAAGTGCTGCTAAGCACTAAAAACCTTCGGTTGAAGTCGCCAGGGGCAAGAAAAATTCTACCGAAGTGGATTGGGCCATTTCCCATTGTGGCACGTATCGGGCCAGTGGCATACCGATTACTACTCCCGCCGAGTATGAAGATACATGACGTGTTTCATGTGAGCCTGCTGGCTCCATACACAGCAAAAGGAACCATTCAGCTACCGCCAGCAGTCCTGGCTGCGGACGGCCAATACGAGGTCCTTCGCCTACTCCAGCACCGAGAGCGTACTCTTCGGTTGCGCATTGTCAGGGAGTACCTCGTCCATTGGGCCGGTTGTGGACCTGAACATAATTCATGGGAGCCCGAATCTCGGTTGCCCACAGGGGTGGTCAACGAGTACTGGAGTGAGCTTGCAGCTCGCACAGATCGACGCGTGGCAGGAGATACCACCTGAACGCGGGAAAAGTGAACAACATTCCCACAGGGCAGCATTCATGGACAGCGACCATAGGAGGTTGGGGACGCCCAACATGGTTGTCGTGCGGACGCTCCAGCCTAAAGGGGGGAGGCCGCTAGCCGTGCTGACCTACTAGCTGCAGCTTAGGTCTACGTACCATGCACGTGTTCATGTTTAGCTGGTGATTGAAATTATTAATTTTCTTTCACAATGTTGATGACTCACTGACTGACAATCCTACTTGTTGTTCATGAACCGGGACGGTTCATAATAAGTGGGGAGGAATGCAGCAGGAGGGCCGGTTCGGCCCTCCCTCCTCGCTGATGCGAGGGGTGGTTGCGCACCACCCCTCGCGTCAGCGAGGGCTGGCCGATGGCCAGCAGTTTGCTGGCCGTCGGCCAGCTTGCTGCCGGCCGGCTGGACGGCCGGCGGCCGGCCAAGCGACCGGCCGGCCAGCCGCCAGTCGCCGATCGCGGCCTCAGCCGGATCGGCGGCTGGGAGGCCACGAGGGCCTCGAGGGCGAGGCCTCGTGGCCTCGTGCCCTCGTCCCCCCTCGCCCTCCTTGCAAACGAGCAAGAGAGGACGAGGGATAGGGGGAGCGAGGGGGAGGTCGAAGTAGCTGGCGCGAAATCGCCGGCGTGCCTCGCACGCGACGATTTCGCGCCAGAACGACAAAAAGAAACTCGAAGTTTGTTTATGACAAACTTCGATGTAAAAAAAATGGAATAACTCGTGCGAACACACGAGTTCGAGGTAAAAACCCCCGGTTTGGGTCCCAAAACCAGGGGTTTGGTTAAAAACGGAAATGGGCCTCCGGAGACTCGAAATATTCGAGTCTCCCTGCTCTGGGTCGTTGATGACGATTGCCCCTCAGTCTTGCGAAGGGGGTAAACCCCTGACGCGGACTGAGAACGCCATTCTGCGAACTCCGACGACGACTTCAGAGCAGGAGCTGGAGACACGNAATAACTTGTGCGAACACACGAGTTCGAGGTTAAAACCCCCGGTTTGGGTCCCAAAACCAGGGGTTTGGTTAAAAACGGAAATGGGCCTCCAGAGACTCGAAATATTCGAGTCTCCCTGCTCTGGGTCGTTGATGACGATTGCCCCTCAGTCTTGCGAAGAGGGTAAACCCCTGACGCGGACTGAGAACGCCATTCTGCGAACTCCAACGACGACTTCAGAGCAGGAGCTGGAGACACGGCCCGTTACATTAGGATTTTCTAGGGCAGTTAAGAAGTTGAGCGAATAGTATCAAAACATCGATACATTTCGTGATACATCTGTCAACCCTTGTGAAGAGTGGTGGAATATGTCATAACCTTTGGAAGTGCAACATCGTAGGTCAATGCAGTTGGCCAGAATACCCTCGGCCAAAGGACGTAAAAATACTCATGTAGACGCGTAGTGAGCCATCAATTCAAGAATAAAAATTCCCACTTGCGGAGTTTAGGGACTCATGTATGTCTGGGATGCAACACTCCTCCCCCATTTTAGCTGTGATAGGGCTAAAGGATGAGGGGCACGCTAGTAGATGAAAGCCGGTGACGCTATAAGTAACCATAAATCAGATAATTTACCTATCTGAGATTTTCACATGGCTCCCACTAGTTGTGCACGGCATCGTAGTTGTGCCATTTGACCGCATTCTTGATCATTTTTACATGGTGCTGAATTAGAAGGCTTTCTTTCACCATGTACTGTGTATCCCCATCCACTCAAATTGGAGACAAAAGTGTGAATTCTCTGTCGCAGAAGTCCTTGCTGGAGTCTTGGTAATATTTGAGCTTGTTGATGTGGAAGACTAGGTGGATTGCAATATTATTTTGTTGGCAAAGTGGAGCGACCACCGTAATTTCTACATCCTTGATTTCAAACAGACCCAACCATTGAGGTTTGAGTTGTTTGAAGTCTTGTCCACAGCAAGACTGATGTTGGCCGAGCTGAGTACGACGCAATCACAAGCGTTGAACACCTTGTTACTACAATGTCGGTGTGCTGCTTGCTTCATAACTGCTTGTGTCCTCACGAGGGTCTAACATGTTTTTCCCTAAATGCTGGAGATATCCCAGTGGTGGATATCAACCACGAGAATGTTACTTTGGCTCAGGATTCATGCCGATGTGGTGGGAGGCTTGTTGTTAACCACCTCAAATGGATGATATCTTACTGTCCTAAAGTTTTCAAATTTGGGTGCGAGTTCAACAGTCGACAATTTTGTTGCCTAATCAGTGCCATGGGGCTTGCATAAATCGGTTTCAGGTTGTTTGAGCATCTCATTGGTCTGCTTGATTTTCCGTCGATTTGCGGATCGAATGCTTTTGATAGCTGGATCCGACTGCCATAACGCGTCATCTATTCCCACCAAAAATGACTAGTGAAACGGCCGTCTCTTTTGCTGATGATGGTATGTGGTACGCAATGTATTTGTACAACCTTGTTTAGAAACAATCGTGCAGTTCCTTCTGCAATGATTTTAGTCATCATCAGAATGAAGTGCGACATCTTAGAAAATCCATCCACCACCACAAGGATGGCGTCATATCCCTTCACAGTGACCGACATAATTGTCACCAAGTCCATGCTGATGTCGACCCAGGACTCTGTTGGAGCAGGGAGTGGTTGAAGTAGTCCCGGTGACCTCATGTGATCAGATTTTTGCCGCTCACAGGTATTGCACGATTGGCCAAACGCAGTCACTTCGGTCAACATCTGGTCCAATGAGAAATGCTTTGCCAGCTTCTTGAGCGTCTTTTCCTTATCATATTTCCCTCCCTGAACCAGTGTTGCGACGTTCCTTGGATAGCATCCAAGGCAACTCCTTGTTTGTTGGTACAAAATCTTGGTGTGTGGAACGCTATCGTCTGTAGGGGTCTTCAAACCAGAACTTGGTTTTTTTTTCTCATTGAGCTCCTCATAAAGTTTTGAAAATACTCTCTTGAGGTACAAATCATGCTCAATTAGCAACGTGTTAATCTCGCTCATGCGAGTCTAGTCACCGACTTGGAGCATCTGCTGGATTTTCTTTCTTTCTAGATTGGTACTCGAAGTCGTAGTCGAAGTTGGAGTCGAGGAGACAGTTCATTTTTCATGAAAGGTGTAGGTGCTGTATAAGGTCACATGGATGGCCTAATGAACCCCCCACCAAGCAACTCGTCCAGCTGCTTTTTAAGTCCGGCCAGCTTGTAGTCTCTCATCTGATAGGTCCCTTTGACCATCGTTTTGGTGCTAGAATTCAGGTCTATCTTGTGATTCACGCTTCTTTCACAAAGGGAACTCTCATTGCACTTCATCAGGAAAAAACCCTGAAACTCCTTGACAAGGGATGAAAATTACTCTAGAACACTTGCGAACTTGTCAATGTTGAGGTCTATGTGGTTCCTTTTGTTGTTGCAATTCTTCTTCTTCCCTTGTTTCAAGTGGACTCGTCTTGATTGTGCTCCACATCCTAGATATCTTCTTGCCATGTCTAATGATATTGGTTGGAATTTTGTGGCTCCTACAATGTCCTGTGCTACTTACACCGCTGTACCTTTCCTTCATGGCTTACATGACGTTGGTCGCTTGATCAGACACCGGTGTCATTTTCTGCCAGTAGTGCTGCTATAAACTACTCCACTGCTCCACTTCATCTATGGATTCTTACAGTATATGAGATATTGGCCAAGGATAACTTTTTTTCTTCCTCACTTGGACAAGTTCTCCAAATTTTTGCATCATGGAGATCTCCAATTTACAACTGGAGAGATTCGAAAGTTCAACAAATTTTTATGCCATTCTTGATGGTTCTTCCATCAAACACCTCTCGTTTGGTTTGCGTACCCAGCTTCTTAATCATGTTGTTGCTAACAAAGCTTTAAGAATCTCCTCTTTCCTGTGGGGCCGATACTATTATGTGAGTTTTGCAACCCCTTGGATGAACCAATAGCAGTATCACCGATTGGTCATTCTCATACCCCTCGTCAAACTTTGCGATCTGAAGAATCTTTATCGATGGCGATATGAGCCACACAGATGGAAAAAATGCTCAGCACAAGCTTTTCTGACAGAATAAGTCATCTCCTCCTCTTTGCCATTTCCCGACTCCTCATGTTTCTTCTCCGATTTCACCTTCTTGTTGGCCTGATGATGCCATTTTTTACAGTCACGTGAGATTTTCCACGACTTCGCACAAGTTTCACACAACCATTTAATTGCGTTGATTGACAACATTTATTTCCATAAAGGATGAGGTCTCCGTTGTCTCTTACTTCTCTTTGCTACGATATGGATTATGGCCTTGGGATTGCCTGTTGTTGGATTCTTGTATTGGGGCATTGTACTTGGCTTTTTTCATGCAGTCTGCTGCAATGATCCTTCATTGAAGGTCGTCTCGGATGCCAAACATGGAAAATGCACACCTGAGGCCGTTATCGTAAAAAAAGCGTTTGTTGGGGATGATTTTATTCCTGGTGATGATTTTATTAGAATGGCCACTTACACTCTACCACGTTCGACTACTGATGTAGGTGTTGAATCTTGTATCGTATGTGAGACTTCTCGTTCATCTTTTCAAATTATGCGAGGATGGGGCACACAAAGTTTGATCAATTCTCCTGTTGGATGAGTGAGTTGTGCCATGTTAGATTGATCTGCTTGAGGGATGGGAAGCCTACGATTGACGATGAGTGAGTGGACACATGCACCATTGATCTAGCTCTACCGGTTTCCTGTTGCCATTGGATGGTCTTTACATCGGACCACCAACTTAAAGTAGAGTAAAAAAAAAGTGAGGCCATGAGGTCAACTTTGATTTTTTTGTTGTTGAACCAAGTAGTGTTGAAATAGTGTGCACCTTGTCCACTGCCTAGCTGGCTAGCTACACATACAGACAAGGCATGCACTGCTCTATGGAGTATGTCCCCTTGGTCTGTTCTGAGATGGGCCAGGAATGCACTGCCCATAATGGGTATGTCCCCTGTGGCTCATCATAGGAACCATACCTTTTTGGCTTGGTTGATTAGGCACCGGAGTCTCAGACCAGAGGTCGCGGGTTCAAACCCCGCGACGGCCGCAATTTTCTTTGTGGCCAAAACTGGGATAGGAAGCTTCTAGGAAGCTTACTAGAGCCTGCCTTGAGGATGACACTTGGCGGTCTAAGGACGCGCCAAGTAGGAATGTAGTATGAGGTTGGCTCCAGTGGAGCCACTATAAGCAGAAGCTTTCGCAAAGCTCTGCAAGTATAAAAGCCTGTACCTTGCATGCATCCATTTACAGTTCTTGCCTTTGAGACTCCTCACAGAGTGTCCAACCAAAGGTAGACACTAAAGACCAACATGCGGACTTCGTGAGGTTGCAAACCAAACGAACCTAAAGTGTGGATCCCTCGTTCGAGGGTGATATGTTATCTTGGTTGCAATACCAAGAGCGGTTGGCGGCCTCCCATGTCGGGACCCGTTTTCTAGACCGTTGCTATCCGGCGCATTGACAAAGGGTTATGGGNGATGAAGAACAACATGGCTCTCGCCATTCTTGTGACGTCCATCAACGAGACTCAACACTCCCACATCACAGGATGCACGTTGGCTGCCGAGGCCTACGCAAAACTCGCACGCGTGCATCAATCGAATGCCCTAGCAAACCGACTCTTCATCTTCCAACGGTTGATGTCGATGAGGGTGAGCGAAGGAGAATCGATACCCGCATTTTTGCAGTCGTTCGACAACGTGCTGCAAGAGGTCCAGCAAATGGAATGGAATCTCGACTCCAACATGCGTGCCATGATCCTTCTAATGGCGCTGCCGGAAAGCTGGGGGTCCTTGATCACTGTATTTGGCGGTTGGAAGGAGGCAGATCTGACGTACGAGGCTGTCGCCGAACACGTCCGCAACGAGTCCATGCGACGCAGTGGCGCCGAGGCAAACATCTCAGCCTATGCCTCTCGCTTTGGTGGACAAAGTGCAAGCTCTCGCTCCAGTCAAGGCAACAGCGGAAGCGGTGGCGATGGAGGGAAAGGAAATGGTGGCGGGAAGAGTTCCAAGAAGCCCGGCAACTGTCACAACTGTGGCAAGGCTGGGCTAGGGACTGTCGTAGTCCCAAGAGAGAAGGTGGGAACAAAGGTGGAAAGGAGAAGAAGGAGCTCACCAACATGATGGCTAGGGGGCTGCCCATGAAGGGCGCAGCGATCCTTAGGCCTGGGGCATTTGCCCTTGACTCGGGCACCAACCACCACTCATCAAAAGAGAAGGGTGGATTTGTCTCCATGGCCAAATCTGTCATACGCATCAAGTGTGCAAACGGTGGCGTCGTCCAAGCCATGGGCGAAGGGGACAAGGTGATCACGTTCAACGTGAATGGTGCGGAGAAGGCAGTCAACCTTCAAAATGTGGTGTACATGCCCTCCTTCGCAGCCAACTTGCTGTCCGTCTCACAAATCACCGACAACAACATGACAGTGGTGTTCACCAACAAGGAAGCGGTGGCCCTAAAAAACGAGGATATCCAGATTTTGTACACCAAAGACGACCTCATGCTTCAAGTTCCAAGAGTCGACGGCCTCTACGTGCTTCAAACTAAAGTCACCAAGGCGTCGGATGAGGAACTCACATGTGCCACCAAGACAGTGGCACCGGAGCCGAAGTATGCACCACCGGCGACCGCTGCGGCCGCCATATCAACCAAGGACACTGATGCTGAGCTGTGGCACCGGCGATTTGGCCACGTGGCCAACAGCACGCTGCAAAAGATGCAAGAGCAAGAGGTAGTCCGCGGAATGGAAGGGTGCACCATGAAGCATGGC
>SZWC01002910.1:122245-135813 GCA_023375785.1 Penium margaritaceum
CCCGACAACTGGCTCGCCTTGCCAGCAGGTGGTGGGAATGGGAGAGTGGCTGCGGAGGATGATGCAGCATCTGACATGGACGCGGATACCGAGGCGTCCGAGGCTTCCGAGTCTGACTTGGAGTCTGACGACTCTTCTGACGACAACGACGACGACAAACCACCACCTGTGGAAGCACCAGCACCAAAGCAAGAAGCGGCACCACTACCCCGGCGCAGTTTGCGACCAAAGAGAGCACCTTTGCGGTATGAGGATGATTGGACCGGCCTTAGCTGGTCGTGCATGGCTCAGGGAGAGCCATCCACAGTGGCGGAGGCCATGAATGGCCCAGATGCGGCCAAGTGGAAGGAGGCAGTGGATAGCGAGCTCGCATCCATTGCCGAGAACGGCACGTGGGTGCTGGTGGATAGACCCGACAAGGCCCACGTGGTGGGATCCAAGTGGGTCCTCCGAGTGAAGAAGAAGCAAGACGGCAACATCGACAAGTTCAAGGCAAGGGTAGTGGCTAAGGGGTTCTCTCAACGCCCGGGCTCCGAGTACGATGAGACGTTCGCGCCCGTCGTGACCTTTGCCTCCATCCGCTCTCTCCTTGGCATTGCTGCCGCAAAGAACTTGGAGATACACCAGATGGACGTCAGGACAGCTTTCCTTTATGGGAAACTTGACAAGGAAGTGCTGATGGAGGTGCCCGAAGGAGTCGAAGCTCCCAAGGGCAAGGTGTGCAAGATGGTGAAAGCGCTCTACGGGCTGAAACAGGCCCCAAGGATGTGGTACAAAGAGATGGACGGTTTCATGACCGGCCTCTCCTTCGCGCATTGCCAGAATGACCCGAGCATGTACGTGCGTGATGATGGAAGAGGGTTGATGCTGGTTGCGCTGTACGTGGATGATCTGATCATCTGCTTGTCTTCGGTCGAGCTGCTGGATGGGCTAAAGTCTGACCTCAGTAAAAGGTTCAAGATGAAGGACATGGGTCCTATCGAGTACTACCTCAGGATTTCCATCCACCGCAACCGAGCAGCAGGCACCATCAAACTCAACCAAACCAAATACATTGGTGAGGTGCTGAAGCGCTACCACATGGACGAATGCAAACCTGTCAGCAACCCAATGACGACCGACACAAAGCTGAAGGCCTCCATGTCGCCAAGCAACGAAGCAGAACAAAGGGAGATGCAAGACATCCCCTACCAGTCCGCTGTGGGTAGCATCATGTACGCCATGGTAGGGACTCGTCCGGACATCTGCTATGCTGTGGGACAAGTGAGCAGATTCGTGGCCAACCTTGGGCCACAACATTGGCAGGCTGTCAAGCGCATCTTGCGCTACCTGCAGAAGACACGTCACATGGGCCTCGTCCTTGGAGGCCAAGAAGGAACGGACCCCCTTCGTCTGAAATGCTACACCGACGCTGACTGGGGAGGAAATCTCGACGACAGGAAATCCACCTCTGGATACGTGTGTATCTTGAATGGCGCTGCCATCTCATGGGCCAGCAAGAAGCAGGATTGTGTTTCCGTGTCCACGACTGAGGCAGAGTACGTTGCTTTGTCTCGGGTGTGCAAGGAGACTCAATGGCACCGCAGCCTGCTTGGCGAAATGACAGTGCCACAGAAAGACGCCATGATCGTACACGTGGACAACATGAGCACCATCTCGATGGCTGAAGACGAGATCATCTCCCGGCGAACGAAGCACATCGACATACGTTACCACTACTCACATGACCTGGTCATGAAGAACGTGGTGGACTTGCAGCATTGCGGAACAAAGAGCATGCTTGCTGACTGCATGACCAAGCCGCTGGACAGTGACTTGCATTATGCAGGCATTCGTGGATTCGGCATGAGGAGTGCGGCAGAGGAAGGGTGAGCTCCACGGCATTGATGGAGCCGAGCAAGGGACAGATGGACAGAGGTGCAAGGGAGAGATTTGTTGAAATAGTGTGCACTTTGTCCACTGCCTAGCTGGCTAGCTACACATACAGACAAGGCATGCACTGCTCTATGGAGTATGTCCCCTTGGTCTGTTCTGAGATGGGCCAGGAATGCACTGCCCATAATGGGTATGTCCCCTGTGGCTCATCATAGGAACCATACCTTTTTGGCTTGGTTGATTAGGCACCGGAGTCTCAAACCAGAGGTCGCGGGTTCAAACCCCGCGACGGCCGCAATTTTCTTTGTGGCCAAAACTGGGACAGGAAGCTTCTAGGAAGCTTACTAGAGCCTGCCTTGAGGATGACACTTGGCGGTCTAAGGACGCGCCAAGTAGGAATGTAGTATGAGGTTGGCTCCAGTGGAGCCACTACAAGCAGAAGCTTTAGCAAAGCTCTGCAAGTATAAAAGCCTGTACCTTGCATGCATCCATTTACAGTTTTTGCCTTTGAGACTCCTCACAGAGTGTCCAACCAAAGGTAGACACTAAAGACCAACATGCGNGCTTTAGCAAAGCTCTGCAAGTATAAAAGCCTGTACCTTGCATGCATCCATTTACAGTTCTTGCCTTTGAGACTCCTCACAGAGTGTCCAACCAAAGGTAGACACTAAAGACCAACATGCGGACTTCGTGAGGTTGCAAACCAAACGAACCTAAAGTGTGGATCCCTCATTCGAGGGTGATATGTTATCTTGGTTGCAATACCAAGAGCGGTTGGCGGCCTCCCATGTCCGGACCCGTTTTCTAGACCGTTGCTATCCGGCGCATTGACAAGTAGCACTGAAGTACACCTCTAAACTTATCAACCACATCCAGACAATCAGTCATTGAGATCTTGCATGATCAAACAACTAAGGAAGTATGGGAAGAATTTGAGACTCGCTCGAGAGTTAGATATTTCTCTTAGTAAGTACCACTTCTCACATGTGCATTTCAAAGCTCTTCAATTGCCACATAGATTTTTTGGAGAAAATAGGTTATGAGGCTCTCGAGTACTGACAGCTTTTGGTCTTCATTAATGCGAGCTGTCTCCGGGCGTATTCTAGCATGCCAGGTGTCTTCTGAACAGGAAACCATGGAGGCAAAGGGTTCGTTAATCCTGTAGGGTCTGTCACCGAGTTGGCCATCAGGGTCGTCGGTGCTGGGCCATTCATTGTAGGAGTTTTGCTACCGTTTGGTACACCTAGAGAGAAACGTTGGTCGCATGATACTGATCCTCCATCATTGTAGTTTTTTTTGGTTACTGCTACTCATCACCGGGTCTGTTTTGAGGTCTCCAAACTTTTGACCACTGCAGATATGCTAAAGAATCATGTGAGAGTGTCACCTGGTGTTTAAGGTATCAGCTACCCCTCCAGCATTGCTCTGCTTTAATACCAAATTTCATGGTAAGTAGAACATAAGTGGTTCACAGGGATGAGAAGAGAAGACGATTGGGGAAATTGGAACAGTTTGATACAATATACTATAAAGTAAGTGTAATTTGATTTCAAGTGTGGAACATGTCCAGCGCATGTATACAATACTGAGAGTCACAAGGAGGTTTACATTGGGCATTGGGCACTTCAGTTGAGCAACGCATTCAACGTCGTGTCGTGAGTGATAGAGTCAAGAAACGCCACTGAGAAGTGAGGAACAGAATTTCAAGATGTGGTTTTATAGAATTCGATTACCGTCGAGAAGTCGATGAAATATTACCTAAACATGGCTGTGGTTTGTGATACTTCTGTGGACCCTTCTAGAAAAGAGTTGAATATCACAGATCCTATAAGAGCGGAACATCGGAGGCGGGGGAAAGTGACCATAATTCTCTCAGTGGGATGGCAGTTGATAAGTGGTGGGCCACGAATGTAAGGACAGAAATGCCCAATCGTGGAGTTTATGGACTCATGTATGTCTGGGACTTAACAGTAAGATGACGCCAAGCTAAACAAGGGTGGTTCATAGGTAGATCTGGAATAGAAAATGATTCTAGATGTTGGGACACCTGGATTATTTGTAGTTGGATTATTCATAGTGTTTTTAGTTGGATGGATTTTTATTGTTTGATTTATGAAAGATATTGGAGAGTTCAAGCGCATAGTTTTCAGAACAGAAAAAATAATGAGGCATACTTTGTTACATTGCTGATGTACATGAGTCCCTAAAATCAACGTGTGGGCATTTATTTCATTACATTCATAGCCCATCACACATCGACGTTCAGTTTTCTAAGCCGATCAGCCGAGGACATTTTCTTCATCTACTCTGACCTTTGGAATTCCTCTACAGAAGGTTTTGATCCTTTTGACCAATATCTGAAAATTGTGAAAAACAATATCAAGAGCTATATGAAATTTTTGATAAATTTTTATCGACTTCTCGACGGCAGTGGATGTTCATAAGACCATGCCTCAATATTCCCAAAACCCCTGACTTCTCGATGAAGTTTCTTGGAGTAACCACTCACAATGCGGTGTTTCACGCATCACTCAAATTGAGTGCCCAAGACCCCGAGTATGTCCCAAACTGTGTTCCGCAATTACATGTTCTCTCTATTTCCGATAGTTATCATCAAAGTAGACTCAAGGCTAAATTAATATCATCTGTTTCCCCCAATTCCTTGAATTATTTTCCACTATGCACCTCATCTCTGTGAATCATTCATGTTGTGCTTGGTGTGACACGTGGTATCAGAGCGCAGTTGCGTCAGAGGGACAGTCAACGCAAATAGTACAAGAAAAAAACCTCACACAATTATCCAACACATCCCCACCATCCAGCAGATTGGGAGCTCACGACGACAATGGTAAATGGAGGAAGCGTAGCCCATGATGAGGAGCAGAAACCAACACTGACTTCACCAATAGAGGATCATCAACATACATCCCATGACACCCTCCAAATGAACCAAGTGGAATTGACAGTGTTTACAATGAATGGTACAACTTCCAGGACTTTGACGGCCAGTCTAATGTTGGCCCCCTCAGGCTCGGCGAGCCCTTTGCCTCTAGCGTTGCCCGTTGGGACGACACCTGGCATGATGGGAGGTACCGGCTGACAAGCTTGTACTATTGAACACCTGTACCAAAAACTGTCGAGACTCAATAACCATGTGCTCCAATAGCACACTGTGGGCATGGAAGAGCTTCAGCATGTACATGTGTGGAAAGCAGTGCTCACTGAGAGAAAGAAATAGCTTTCACTTGAACCCCAAATCTGGCTGGAATTCAATTTTTTCACTCTGCATACTCCTAGATACTGACAATTTTCATGTGGATGATAAACTTGGAGGTGTAATTCACCACTCATAGGATAAACAACAACAGGAAAGAAACTGAACTCGGAGCCTCAATTTTGCGTGAAACACTATTGTATTGGTAGTTTGATCTAAAGACCATCCAACGGCAGGAGGAGACTAGCGCATCTGGATCAATGGCTCACATGATCGCTCTCGCACCATTGAGTGGATGAATTCTACCTCTCAAGAAGATAAATCTGATGAGGAAGGACTCTTTGACTAGCGGCAGCGGTGGTAGCGGTGATGGTAGTAACAACATTGATCAGGATGACAACGATGACGATGACGATGGCAATGACTGTAATAGCAGCGACAGCAACGGGCAAGAAGGCGACAGCAAGGTCAAACACGGCAACGGGGAGGAAGAATAAAATGAAAAAAATGAGGTGGAGGATGAGGATGATGATGTGAACGATGAGGAGGAGGAAGATGATGATGACAACGAAGGTGGCGGGTACTGAAAAACTGGATGGAATTTGCACATGCCATCCTCACCTGCTTCAGAAAAGTTAATGAAAGATATGATGCATGGTAGGAGCTTCAACCCTCCCATCAGCTGTCTAGTGTGGTAGAGTATACATGATGTTTCTGTAAAATCATTACCAGCAGTGACCTTATCACTGATGATTTCTATTTCTAGAACAGCCTTAAACGCGACATTGAAACGAGCTAGAGCAATGTTTGGCATCGAAGATGACCTTTCACAAATGGTCACAAATGCTGACCACATCGGCAGCACTGATTACAATGCTTGGATTTAGGAAACCAACAGCTATTTTCCTGAAGGCCACTATCCACATCGTGGTGGCGGAAAGTCATAACCTGTGGAAATCTCATTTGCGATGGATACTAACCTCATTGATCAACGCAATCAATGGTTGTGCTTGACTTGTGGGAAGTTGGGTTACATCTGGCATGAATATTGAAGTCAGTAGTAGCAAAACAAACAAGGAGGGAGGTTGTAGAGAGAATTGAAGAGTCAAAATGGCAGATAAAAAAGTAGATGGTAAAGCTCCTGTATGATGAAGATTCTACGTCAAGAGCGTATCTAAACATCGCACAATGTAGCCAATGAGGGTTTCTAATATCACAAAAATTGATGAGAGGTATAATGACGACCAACCGTGATACTTTTAGAGCTACAACCGAGAGATGGAAAAAGTTGCATAATGGTATCGACACTACTAGATTGAGGAGCTTCTTACAGCTTTATTTGCAATAATATTGATTTGAAGCTGGATTTGCATACCAAACCAGGGGTGTTTGAAGGAAGAACCGTCAACGGACGACTACACATTCATCAATTATGTGAACCACTCTGATTGAAAATTGAAGATCTAAATGACGTAATTATCTGAAGAAATAGCCTAATGAGCCATCAGAAGATCATCCTTGAGGGAGATTTCCCATACCGGTAGCAATCACAAGTGTATTGGAGCAGCAACACAATATACATGAGCATCAATGGAAGGAAACACCTGCCTCTGATGGAGTGACCCACAACACAGCGATGGCGATTGGAAGGGGTGGAGGAATTTGCAGCAGTCGAAAGTAATGCATGCAACCGATATCACTAGACGTGGCTAAGTGGTACCTGCAACGTGGAGCACAACATCAACCTCATCGGCTTTCCTTGGCTCAACATGGCTTGTCCACGTGGTGTCAGGGGAATCATACGAGATCACCGCTGTAGATGCAACAAAAATTGATAATTCCACAAGTATTTTGGAGGATGTTGTGACTCTTGTCAAGGATATTGAATGGGTTTTCCCTGAAAAATGGATCACGAGCTACCTCCACAACAAAGCACGACCATTTGATAGACGTGAAGCCGAGCAACAGATCATCAATCGGATGAGTGACCACGAGTTGAACAAGCTAGAAAAGCAGCTAGATGGGATTCGCGGTCAGGGGTTCATGAGGCCATCCATCTCACCATATGCCATATGGAATATTTCATAAAAATTAATACTAGTGAGATGCAAACATGCACGGAATATAGGGCATTAAACAATGTTAGCATCAGGAATCATTAGCCCTTTTGTGAGCAGAGAACTGTTTTGACCAACTCTCTGTGGCAGGAATTTCCATCATAACTGACCTATGCAATGGCTATCATCATGTTTTCATATCTGATAAGGACATCGAGATGTTAGCTTTCTGTACTAGGTATGGGAACTTTGAATTCAGGTCATGTTGTTTGGACCCACAAACATACCTACAACATTTTTCACTTACCTTGACGACTTTGCCGTTGTGTATCTTGATGAAATCTTGGTGTACAGCCACACTCAATAAGAGAAAAAAGGACGTCTTCATGGATTTTTTTATGAATTTGCCTGTCACACGGAAGGGTTTGATGCAATACTCATGGTCGTTGACCTGTAGTAAAAGATATCTCACTTCATCCCAACATCAACCACGGTCACCACGCAAGGAACAGCACGGATGTTCCTAAACAATGGCGGCTAACTACACGGTGTTCCCTCCTTCATCAACAGCGATAGGAATGGGTGGTTCACCTGAAAGTTCTGGTGGGAGCTGATGACTCACTACAACAAGCAGATTCAGCTATCAATGGCCTTCCAAACCCAGAACAACGGGCAGACTAAGCGCACCAATCAAGCACTCAAACAATTACTCCAAACTACATGAGAGCTACATAGCACTGACTAAGCGGTCAAGGTACTGAATGCCGAGCCCGTGTACAAATCCCTGACATCTATAGCAATCGGAGAGATTCCTCTCAAGGTGTTTCAAGGTGATTCCCCTCAAATCTGGCATGTTGACAAGGTTGGAGCAACATAATGAAAGTAAACATCTAGCGGCAAGACTTCTATAGCATCTGGGAAGAGACTCGCGAAACACTTGTAAAGATAGAAGCAACTATGAAATGAGCAGCTGACAAGACTCAGACGAACAAACTGTCCTCGGATGGTGGCAATTCCAAAGTTCTCCAACGGGTCTTCACTTGTATTCACGGCACCTTTCGTGCAAGTTCTCAGTCTATGCGTGAGCCTTTTGGTCGCCTCACGCTGTGTTTGTGGCAGTTGGACAGAGTTACGAGACAATCACTTTTGCAGAGGGAATAATTCAATTTTGCATTAGTTTTTGGACATGGACATGAAAAAACGAGTTATAGGGCTATTCGTGAGCTTCCCAGAGTACAAAACCATGTGAGATTTGGGTCATCTTAGCTCCCTCTACATCAGCCAAAGTGTGGCATTCCAATCAGGCCGTTCAGTTGGCGGTGCACACGATATCGCCTGCCGAGGCACCCTCACACATCAAGGACACATCAAAATGCCTTTCCAGAGGGACAGATGTCCCTCACATACTTCAACTTTGGAAGCCCATATCCACCTCGTTACTTGTTCAATTCCAGTGAAACAACTTCTACCAGACTCGAAAACTCCTCAAATTTTAGGAACTTTAATCCAATCTGGATTTGGAGCGTTCCTCAAGCAGCTAGAGTAAATTGTGAAGATTTTCGCCCTCTAGTGGCTTTTCGGCGCCTCCCGATGTTGCCTCGGGCATGCTAAGGGGAAAAAGTAAAACATTCTCCCCCTTGTACCTTCCATTTCTGTTGTTCCTGCTTTCTGTCACTCATCTTCCATTGTGTCCTCCAGCCCTTTACAGCTGGTCATCCTAAGTCCGGCCACACTCATCACGGGCCGATCCACTAGTTGCGCTTTGGTCAAGCAATCCACAAGCACGTGGCACGTGCTGCAGTGCTATAGCACCACATGTCCTTCCTCCACCATGTCTCTTGTGTAATGGTAACGTACTTCATCAGCTTTTGCTACATTGGGTTGTTGGCCAGCAAGATAGTGCCGGTGTTGTCCTCTTGTACAGCAACCTGTGATGCCACATTGTCTCCTGACCGCTTTGGCCAACACGATGTACTCCGACTCCATTGTGGAGCTGGCCATACAATCTTTCTTTCGGGTGCACCATGAGACCGCTACACCAGCGAGGAAGAACACGTAGCCGGATGTGGACTTCCTCTTTTCCACATCGCCAGCGTAGTCAGCATCCATAGACCAGATGTAAAGGGCCGGACTGTCCTTTTCCCTCAAAACTCATGCACGCATGTCGGGTCACCTACAGATAGCAGAGGATGCGGTTGATTGCCTTCCACTGTTATGACCCTGGATTGGCCACAAACCTGCTCACTTAGCCCACCGGGTAGGCCATGTCTGGTCAAATCCCCACCATGACGTACATGAGATAGCCCACCGCAAATTGGTAAGACATTCGTGCCATATCCTCCTACTCTTCTTTTGTCTGCGGTGCCTTTGTTCCACTCAGTTCACAGGTCGTGGAGTCCTGACTACAAACTCGTTTGAATTCCTCCATGTTGTACTGCTTTGGCACCTTGGCCACGTGTTTGACCTGTCCGAACTCAAGCGTGCGTGCCCTTTGGTTCCGCATGATGCTCATCCCAAGGTTGTACTCCAGCTCCCCCATGTCCGACATCCGGAATTTGTTGCTCAGCTGCTCGTTCAGCCACTGGAGGCTCGGCAGGTTGGTTGAGCACAAAATCAGGCCATGCACATAGAGTATAACAATGTTCTAGACCAACTTGTCGTGCCGCACGTACATGCTCTGATCCGACTCATTGCACTTGAAGTCAATTTGTGCCATGAATTTGTCCATCTATTGGCACTAGCATATAGACGATTGGTTCAGCCCGTACAAGGACTTCTACAGCTTGCACACCTTGCCCTTCGGCACATCGACCCCCTCTGGCATCTCCATGTAGATATCATTGTCTATGATGCCATTGAGGAAGGCTGTCTTTACATCCATTTGGTGGAGCTCCATATCCTTCGCGGCTGCCACCACAAGGATCGCCTAGATGCTCGTAAACTTGGCGACAAAAGCGAATGCCTCATCATAGTGCTCA
Organism: Penium margaritaceum; assembly: GCA_023375785.1. Classification (NCBI taxonomy): domain Eukaryota; kingdom Viridiplantae; phylum Streptophyta; class Zygnematophyceae; order Desmidiales; family Peniaceae; genus Penium; species Penium margaritaceum. Next base: position 132,370 of record SZWC01002910.1, read on the forward strand.
CCCTAACTCCGTCCCTATCCCTTTGCCACCAGCCACCCCTCATTTTTTTCAACCACACCTTCCTGTGTGACTTTTTCCTTGAAGAACCACTTTGAGCCAATGACCGTGGCATCATCCGGCCTATCAACCAGCTCCCACGTGTCATTTTCTGTGATGGACGTCAGCTCTGGCTTGATGGCTATGTCCCGTTGATCCCCTTTAGACCATGCAAGTGCCTCTTTCAGAGTTGTCGGCTCCGTTGACGTAGCTTGCATGCACAGCGTCATGCCGGTACATCAAGCGGTACTTGCGTCAAAGCGCTTTTTTACTTTCTGCTGCCTTCCACTATGATGTAGCACTTTTGGTGGCGCCTCATTGCTCTGCTGTGATCCCTTCAACTCTACATGCTCCGGTGAATCATCAACCAGATGGCTCCCTGAGAATCTCTCTTGCTATGGCGAAACATCGTCCAAACAGCCGGGACATTCAGTAGATCTTTCACTAACACTTTATGCGTACCCCACCGGGAGTGCGCGTCTTGGCGTCCTTTGTGCCTCATCCACTAGATCCTTCCAGTGGATCTCCTCATAAGCTTTATCTTCATTGGAATCCTCCGTGCAGCTACCACCGCTGGTGCACCATCATGATTTGATGCTACATCCTCAACTTTGGCGTCCCAGGCTCCTTCTCGTTGCCAAGGAGCTGGAACCACTCCCTTGTCTTTGGGGAATCCACCACGTCCACGTCGTTGCTGGTGATGTGGCTCTACTGCTCATCAAACTCAATTTCTTGGCTACACATTACCTCCTCCTTGTGCATGTTGTAGAGCCCGTATGCCTTATGCACAATCTTGTAGCCGGGGAAGAGATACGACTTTGCCCATGGCTTCAGCTCGCTATTGCACTGCTGCGTAGCCTGCACCATTACGTGCACCTTGCACCTGAACACTTTCACGTATGCCACACTTGGCTTGCGCCTGCTCCAAACATCCTCTGGCATCTTCACCTGCTCTTCCCCTTCAACACCTCTGTTGGAGTGAGATTGATGGTCTAGCTCGCCGTACGAACAACCTCCACCCAAAAGTTCGCTACAATTCTGCATCCACCAACATGGTCCGTACCATGTCCAGCACCGTCTGGCTCTCCCGCTCCACTACACTATTAGACTGAGGTGAACATGGCATAGTTTGTTCCCATTTCATGCCCTGCTGGTTCATCCACCCACTACAGCCCACATACTCTCCATTGTTGTCGCAATATAGTACTCTGACCTTCCGGTCAATCTGCCTTTCCACTATAGTGACATACTCTTTCAACCGGTCGAGGACCTTGCCTTTCCGCTTCATGAACTAAACATACATTTTTCTGTTGTAGTCATCAATGAAAGTGACAAAGAAATGTGTGCTGCTATTTGATGCCATTTTGAATGATCTACACATGTTGCTATGCACGACCTCAAGTAGGTCCAAGGTGCAATTCATGTTCTCATTTAACGGTTTGCACTGTGCCTTGCCCAAAATGAAAGGCTTGCACTTTTCATGAGTTGTTACATGTGTCGCCTCTTCCACACCGTCAATGACAAGGCCGCAAACAAGCTCGCTTTCCACCATCTCCTTCATGACTGGAGGTGAGGAATACCCAAGTCCTTAGTGCTTGAGCTCCAAAATAGCTCCCCCTCCTTTGGCCAGATTGACGATGTGTTCTTGCAAATCTGCTGAATGTGTCACCGCGGGGATCACCTTAGTGTCCACAATATGGATTCCTCCCTTGTGCTTAGCCTCTAGCACAGGCTCGCCACCACCGTCCTTCCACACGACTGTCCCTTTCTCCTGAAGAGCACCTCGTACCCTGTGTCCGTGAAGCGGCTGACACTTAATGCATCAGCCAGGCCTAGAACATACTGTACGTCCTTGATGACACGCTACACCCACTTCCCACCAACCAAGACCTCCACGTCCACGTCTCCTTGGTCAGCCGCCGGCTTCACCTTGTCGTACATGAACACCACAGACTCACTGGAAATGGTGTAGTTGATGAACCCGACCTTCTAGACTTGGGTGTGCTCCTTTGCACCGGAGTCAAGGCATCGCCAGTTAGCTTCCTTGAGGTACTGGTTTTGAGTGTCTTTCAGAAGCACCTCCGTGCCTTTTGCATCCTTGCCGCCGGCCTCTTCCTCCTTGGTACACTCACAGGAACAATGGCCCTCCTTGTTGCACTTGCGACATGCACCCTTCTGGACTCCCTTCTTGCCACCGCCATGTCCGCCACCTCCCTTGCCCCCGCTTCCGCCACCATGCGTTCTGGTGATGAGGGCCAATGAGAAACACGTGTAGTCCCCAGAGCTCTGTTGTTTCACCTCCTTGTGGATGTACTCTACAATAGTTCCATAGGTCAGCTTAACCTCTGTCCATTCTCCCAAGTCTATGATGAGAGAGCTCCAAGGGCCATGAGGAGGACCATCCCCTGCATCTGCATGCCGATATTTCGTCCCACGTCATTTCACTCTCGAGCGAGTAACTTGATCTGCTGCATGACATTTGATACTAAGCTAAAACGCTTGCCACTGACTGGGTGTGAACGCTAAGTCAGATCGCAGTGTCAACACAGGTCGGACACGAAATGGCAAGGGTTAAGTTAGGCGACACAAAACAGATTGTCAAATTTGCTTCCATAAAGAAACACATGCAGAGAGAGATACAACAATGATCCACAGTCAACTAAATAGCATCAAGGCATGGTATGCAGCCAGCGCAGCCAGGGGCGCGTTTGGCTAGGCACAATTCGCAACTTGTGCAAAACTACGCAAACTGCCAGAACGACCATGTTGAGGCCAAAACACTCGTCCAATCATAACTTCTTGCACAGGCGTCAGAACAACGCGTCATTTAAACCAGAACGACCAGCACAATGAGTCGGACACGTCCATAACGTGCAAGGCGGGTATCCTTGTGACCCTAGAGCATGTCTCCAGGTGTCCAGATCTTGACCCACGAGCAAGTTACATAACTTACAACAAGGCAACATGTCACTAGCTCTGAGCATGCACATCAAAGTTTAACGCTTTGGGTCTCCACATTGCACCAATACAACCCACCGGGTGCGCGGCTCTTGGCCAGCACAACCTCATGTCTTCTCGTGAACCCGGAACATGTCTCCGGGTGCCAGGGTCTTGACCATTGAGAAAACTCTAGCAGCTACACACCGACAGACCTGGATGCCGGAACACTGCAAGTGCATCACAACGGCAATTTTGTAGGTGATCAAGCAGTCTCGGGATCTTTAAAACACCTCTCATACCACAATCGCTGCATGGAGTGCTGTCGGCTCAAATTCTACACAACAACACTCTCCCTAGCCAGTACAACCCGACAATTCGACTCATGTAATACGGCACACACACACACACATACACACACACACACACACACACACACACACACCTGCATGATAAGTACATGGTGGTCAC